>CANXYI010748305.1:0-16298 GCA_948208565.1 Hura crepitans | reverse complement strand
ACTCACACGCTTGCACACATATACATACATATATATATGTTTCTATTTAATTACCCTTCTTATGATACTTACTTGATTAATTCAGAAATTTCTCTTTTTATTGATATAATAATTATAAAATTTCCAAACATACATGTATCCCATTTCTTTTTCCTTTATTTCCTAGGTTGATATCATAATAATGCATTTCTTCTTTTTATTCCTCATATTTAATTTGTTTTACTTGGTTGCGATTTTATGCTTGCATACGTTTTTACTCTAACTTACCTACCATATATCTATTAAACTACATAATTTATTTCACACCATCCTATAATTCTTTAATTACATGTGCCTAATTAATTCTATTATCAACTCATTTAATCCTTTATTATTTTATACAACTATGTATTATGTTTTTCTTTATTTTCCTGTCTTGTCAATTTTACCATCTAATTAGGCATATTATTCTCCTTAATTATACATACTTTAATTCAATTATCTATTTATCAATTTATACATATTTATTCATCATATTCACACATATATTTTTCAAAATTTCAAAATTCTATGCCATAAACATTTATTCAACCAATTTTATTTTCTTACATATCTACATTTACAATTTGTTACACTATGTACTTAATTAAAAATAAAATATTCTTGTTCACTTAAAATTTATGTTTTGGCCATATTAAGTTTTTCATTCCACTTATTTTGTTTCATCATTTTATCCATTTTAACATAGTTCCTTTGAATCCTAATTATGTCTCTTAACATTAGTTTTTACTACAACTAAGCATTCAAGTTCAACTATCAACTTCCGTAACACATAAAATTTTAAAACTTCTCTAAATAATGTAAATTCATACTAATTAAATTTCATTGATACTTTGCTTAATTTTTCTCACTTTTACATGTCCTAACATAAACTTTATATTAATTCTCTCTACACATTTTATCTATCCATAACAATATATTTATTCATACTTCACATGAACCATAACATATATGAACCATAATTTAGAATATACATACCTCATATGCTTAAGTCCATTAACCCACCATTTCCTCTTGCTTAATTCTATCTCATCATCATCCTTTCTCAATTTCCATCAACTCCATAAATGAATTTCCTTATAAAAATCCATTAAAAGAGACATTAGTTACATAATTTCATTATATAGTTATAAACTATTACCTAATTACCTTAATTAAATAACTTAATCTACTTAGGTTAAGAACCACTTACCACTATGAGAATGACCTTAAACCCTTGCCTAACACCTCCTTTCTTCCTTTAATTTCTTGCTCCTTTCATGGATATTTGGGTAGCTAGCATAATAAGATGGATGGAATAATCCTTTAATTGGAATAATTAGTGATTATTTGGTGTAATGAGATGAAAAAATGGGGGAGGGAACTAATGAGGGAAATTTCAGCCATGAGAGGATTCAAGGGAGTGTTGGCTACAAATTAAATGAATTAAATATTATTATTTGGGTATTTATACATGGGATGGAGGACTAAGATTAATAGTTGCATTTTACACTTGGATGGATGGGATTTTTTAACATATAATTAGTTTTAAATTATCTTTTAATCCTTTACATCTCATCTCTCCATTTAATTTCACTTGGATGACCAAGATTAATCCTATTCCTATTTAATCCAATGGCTAGAATTGCTCGCTACATCATTACTTCCACTGGTTTTCTTTAAATGTATATATTTAATTGAATTTAATTCATTATTTTTTATTCTAATAGCTCCTTTGATTAGAAAATTCTAGCACTACAATATTTGAATTCCTCATAATTTTTTACCATCATGATATGACACTTTTGAAATTTTTTGAGATCGTTTCTAAATTTTTCCATTAAGCTCTAGATGGTTTACTATTTAATGTAAATCTAGGTTTTGTTTTTGAATTTTAACGACCTCAATTGTTCATCAAAATTCATCACAATACATCTTATAATAAATACTAATTTTTGGTTAGGTTAGCTCTATTTGGCTTGGGGACACTATTCACCACCTGGGTGGACTATTTACTGGAGCCTGCTTCCAAACCTTATTTTTCTTGCATTTTCTTACCACTACTACACCATATGTCACTTCTCCATTACTCCCATATGTCACTCTGCTCTTTTTGGCAATAAATAGTGAATTACCTATTTTGCCCCTAGCTTTTCACAAAATTACCATTTAACCTTTCGTCCAATTTTTGCATTGTTACTCACGCCAACCAACTCTACTCAATCTGTATGTTCATTTTGTTTCCCACTTTTTCTTTTAATTCCCACTCTAGCCTCATGAAAATTAGACTAAAAAGTCATGGCGTGACATTGCATCCACATTTCCATTTGATCATATAAACTTACATAGTTTACACATTACCATTCTCAACTAAATTTCTTTTAAATATTATTATTTACACATTACTTTACATTTAACTATCATATTTTCATTCCATATTTGCTAATATGATTAGCATTAACATCATATTTACTACTTAAACCATTTGCCCATTTCCACGTCTTACACACACTTACTTATTTGTCATTCAATTCACACACAGTTGACTAAATAACCTCACTTATACCCTAATTATGCCATTAAACCCACCTTTTACACATATGCATACATAATCCATACATTATTCATAACAATATCATTCTTGAAATTATAAAATAGATCAATGCTTTGTATAAATCATTAAATACACTTACTCATGGTCTCTTTAGCCTCGAAATAAGCCTTTCAAACCTTTTCTTTCTTTTTCCTTTGCTTATGTTAAAAAATCCACTAAAACATAATAGGTACTTTATTAAAAAGATTCATAGAAAATTTCTATCACCTCCAAACTTCAAATTAAAGATAGAATCACTTAATTAAGCACCCTTAATTACCTATGAAATTATTAAACCTGTAAATTACATCGCTTACCAATTTAGGGGATAAGAAACCCTAAACCTTTTCTTTTTAATTTCTCCTTCAAATCACCTCTTTTTGTTTGTTTCACATGAAATTAAAGCTCTAGGAGTTAAATAAATGAATTCTACACCTTCAATTTAGGGTTTAAAGTGTGTTTTAAGGGTTGTATGAGAGAGAAATCTTAGAGAGGGAGCCATGGACGTAGTGTCGATCTAATGGGGAAGAGGAAGATGGTGAAGCCTTCATTCCATGTGCCATTGCACATGAAACCCCCCTCTTATATTAAGTCTATCAATGGCCATGATTTGGACACATGGCATGCCAAGGGCCATGATGAATCGTAAGTTATTTTAATGCTTCAAAAATTAATTCCTTCATTTAAAGCATTAATAAATCCCTCTCTTGTTACCAAAAATTAAAAAATCCTTCAGTTAGCAAGTCCTTTGAATTTCATAATCTTTCACTGAAGGGAACCCATTAAATTGAATAATTAAGATTTCATTCCATTGAAATAAATTACTTTCTATTGTCAAAAAATTCCAATCTTAGTGCCATTAGCTTAATTAGAATTTTTAACCATCGATTCATGCTATTTTTAGATTTTCTCAGCACAAATCGAATATTTTATCATTTAGCTAGAACTAGATTATTATTCATCGGACACTACTATAATAATGTTTAAAGGAAAATTTAGCCACTTTAATGACTTTATTTCTAACTTAAACTTCACTAATAATTATCCAAAAATTTTCCCTTTCATGTCATCCGGTTAATTCCTCCGAACCTTGATAAGCACTATTCATGTTTTGGTGTCACTATTCAACAAGATCATATTTAGAACCTTACTCTTTTCTCTCATTCTAGCTCCTCTTATGCTATTCTCATGTTTTCTACCCTTTTATGAGTGTTCCACTTATTTTTGCCCCTTAAACTGCCTATTTCTAGTTTTGCCCTTAACAATTTACAATATCACCATTTTATCCTTTGTTCATTTTTCAATTTGTTATTTCTACCAATCAACTTTACTCAATCCATACATCTATTTTATTTTTCATGATTTACTTAAATTCTCTCTCTAACCTTTTAAAAATTTGGACTGAAGATTGGGGCATTGCAATTACAATATCTTTACTATTCCTTGTTCCTTACCTCCGAACCATAAGGTACCATATTATTAATCTTAATACACTTTAATTATGTCAATTTCAACCACAATTATGATAATTGCCATTATACCCTTCGTGAACATACCATTCAGCCATCTTACCCTTTTCATCATTTAATTTATGTTTAACACTTTTTTCATTTATTACATTAATTTAGCACCTCATAAAACCTAACGTACCAAATTTGCCATTTTAGGTTTTTCCAAACCCTTAAACTAACAAAGTGACATATGACCATATTCTTAAAAATGCACAACACATATATGCACACATATATTTTTTCGAATACACTTATAGCAAGATTATTCGACATCCCGAAATACACCTCATAACTTCTCTTTTCCTTTGTCTTGGCTTTCCTCCACTTTCTCTAAATTTCATAATAGAAATTATATTAGAAAAATTCATGGAAAAAGCTACACTACATCAAAGTCAAAAATCACACTAAAATTAATAAGCGAGGCATCCCTGATTACCTAGAAAAATGTTATGGTTTCAATTTAAGGTTTTAGGGGTTTGAAACCCTAAACACATAAACCTCTCTTTCCCCCCTCTAAAAGACCTTTGTCTTGCAAAATTGGCATTGGATTAGAGCTCTAGATGGGAAGAGGATCAGTTTTCATATATTACTTGAAGCTTTTAGTGGAGAAATGGTGAAACAATGACAGAAGAGAGAGAAAAGGGAGGTTGGCATCATACTAGGGTGGAAGAGGAAGATTATGGGTGTTTTGATCATGTGTTACACACTTACACCTTTTATGTTATGACCATAGACTGTTGTGATCAAGCCACGTGGTGATCTAACAGCTATAATTCATACTATTTAAGTTTTAAGCTTTAAAAATGTGATTTTAATTTTTAAGGTCTCTAAATATTCCTCTTTAGGCACAAAAAATTCTAGAATTTGCCAATTTAGAAACCTCTAATTCTTAGGCCTAAAAACCAATAGGAACTTAGTTAATTAATCAATCATGTTTTCAAGAAATTTAAATAAAATACTGATCAATGTTAGAAAATTATGATTTTAACACCATTAGATTAATTAAAATTTTGACCAATAAGTCATGTTATTTTTGGGTCATTTTGAGCACATCCAGAGCATTTTATCACTCGACTTAAATGAAGTTCACTATTCACTAGATATCAACATGAAAATTTTTATTGGTTTAGTGGTTATTGCAAATAACTTTATTTTTGTCTCTATTTTACCCATCATTATTTTATGACTAGCACTTCATCTCGATTACTCAATGTGATTCAATTTCTTAGGAAATACTATTCACACCTTAGGAAGTACTATTCATAAAATTAAGGTTTTTGAGTGTCACATTTCCTTCCTTTCTTAAGAAATTTCATCCTCAAAATTTACCTGGTTTATATAGGTGTGGCTATTATTCCCTCATTAGTTGCTTACTTTCCCATATTGCTTCTTACAAGTTATGGTGTTTTTATAACACTTTCACTAAGGGCACTACCTTATTGTATAGCTTTTTGATCTAACATGCCAAAATCTAGAATAGTTCTTTTTCATATGAAAGATCTGGTTGCACCTCTATATCCTCAGTTGATAACATATGGGAGGGATCTGATTAGTATTTCCTTAACATTGAGACATGAAAAACATCATGAATCTATTATAGCTTAAGAGGCAATGCTAGTCGATAAGTCATTGGCCTTACCTATTCAATCACTTTGTATGGCCCAATAAGTCTTGAACTTAGTTTGCTTTTATACCAAATCATAGTATTTTCTTCCAAGGTGATACTTTAAGGAAGACTTTATCCCTTACTTCATATTTAATTTGCTTTCTCCTCAAATTTGCATATGATTTTTGTCTATTTATTGCTACTTTTAACTGATCCATGATGATATTGACTTTCTCTTTTACATTTCTAATTAAGTCAGGTGCCATCAATTTATTTTCACCTAGTTCACTTTAACATAATAGGGTTTTGCACTTTTTCCCATATAAAGCTTTATAATGTGCCATTTCTAAACTCGTTTGATGGTTGTTATTATATACAAATTCTACCAAAGATAGATATTAATCCCAGTTGCCTTTAAATTTAATGGCATAGCTCTTTAGCATGTATTTTAGCAGTTGAATAGCTAACTCTAATTGGTTATCTATTTAAGGGTCAAACGCAATGCTAAATGTGAGTCGTGTACCTAAGGCATCATTTAGATTCTTCCAAAATCTGGATATGAACCTCGAGTCTCGATCTAATATAATGGATATGAGTAATTTATTCTCACTAGGATAAAGTGTGCTATCTTGGTTAACCTTTCAACAATCACCCATACTGTATCACATTTATTCTTAAACATGGGTAGTCCTATTATGAAGCCCGTCATAGCTCTCTTCTATTTCTACTTTGGTATTGCTATAGGATGAAACAATCCAAAAGGAACCTGGTGTTCAACTTTCACTTGTTAACAGGTGAGACATTTAGTCACATACTCGGCTATATCTCTTTTCATTCCAAGCCACTAGTAATAAGGCTTTAAATCATGATATTTTTATGATCTTGATATGTGTGGCATAAAAAGAATTATGGGCTTTCTACAAAATCTATCTCTTAGTGTCCTCTTTATTTGGCATGTGTAGTCGATCATGGTAATACAAATATCCATCAACCTTAATCTCATGTTTAGTAGGCTTCCCCTCTTTAATTAAATCCATTATGTTATTGAGTTAATTATCACTTTTATGGGCCTCTTTCACTTTTTGAATCAAAGTTAGATGTCACTTGTAACTTTACTAATAAAACTCTATCCTCTAGGTACTACAACTGGGCATTCATTACTTTCATGGCACATAGAAACTTTTGGCTTAATGGATTAGCTACCACATTTGCTTTACCTAGATGATAATTGATCAAGCAATCATAATCCTTGATCAATTTCATCCATCTTCATTGTCTCAAATTCAACTCCTTTTAGGTAGGCAAATGCTTCAAACTTTTATAATCTATATACACATAGCACCTCTCACCATAAAGGTAATGTCTCTATATTTTCAAGGTGAACACAATGGCAATTAATTCTAAATCATGTGTCGGGTAGTTCTTTACATGTGGATTCAATTGTCTAGATGCATAGGCCATTACTTTGCCATTCTACATTAATACGCACTTGAGCCCATTATGAAAGGTATCACTATAAATGACAAAGTCTTTCCTTAACTCTGATTGTGTAAGGATGTGAGCTTCTATCAACATACTTTTCAATTTATCAAAGCTTTCCTAACATTTATAATCCTACACAAATTTCATATCTTTTCTTAGTAGGCATGTCATAGGAGCAGCAATCATTGAGAAACCCTTGACAAACTATCTATAAAAACCAACTAAGCCTAAAAAACTCCTGATCTCTATCATATCCTTCAGAGGCTTCCATTCTAATATAGCTTTAATTTTACTTGGGTCCACCCTAATCCCATCAGCTGATAAAAGGCTACTTCTTTCGGCTAAAACTCACACTTGATCAATTTGGCATATAGTTATTTTTCTCTCAAGGTTTGTAATACCAGCTTGAAATGATGTTCATGCTCTTTTCAAGTCTTGGAATGTACCAAAATGTCATCAATAAACACCATTACAAAATGATTCAAATATGGCATGAATATCCAGTTCATTAAGTCCATTAATGTAGTTGGGGTATTATTCACAAGCGGCATCATTAAGAACTCATAATGCCCATATCTAGTGCAAAAGGCTATTTTTGACACATTATATTCTTTTATTTATAGTTGATGATAACCATATCTTTAGTCGATCTTTGAGAAAACACTAAATCCTCTAAGTTGATCAAATAAGTCATCGATCCTAAGTAGTGGATATTTGTTCTTGATTGTTACTTTGTTAAGCTATCTGTAGTCTACACATAGCCATAAGAAGCCATTCTTCTTTTCACAAATAGAACTAGTGCTCCCTGTGGTGAGACACTAGGTTTAATAAATCTTTTATCTAATAACTCTTGCAATTGCACCTTTAATTCTTTTAATTTACAGGTGTCATTTTGTAAAGGGCTATTGATATTAGTGTTATGCCTTGGTACACCATAATGAGAAACTCAATCTCACATTCAAGTGGTAACCCTAGCAACTCATCTGAGAAGACATTTAGAAATTATGCCATTATTGGTATTTGGCTAACATTAGGTTTTATCTTTCTAGTATCAACTACATACACCAAGTAAGCTTGACAACCCTTTCGGATCATTCGCCTAGCTACCATTATAGAAATAAAATTAAACATGAAATATGTTCTTTCACTAACTACTGTAATTTCATCCCCATCTACTATCTTGAGAGTAAGTCTCTTCTATTTACAATCTACCATGGCATGGTGTTTGGATAACTAGTCCATACCTAGTATGATATCAAATTCCTTGAAGGGTAACTCGATAAGATTCTTGGGAAAGATGTGTCTTTGGAGAGTTAAAGGACAATTCTTATATATTCTATCCACTATCACATGTAGTCCTAAAAGATTACTGACCATGATTTCTCTATCTAGAGGTTCTGACTGTAACCCTCTATCTTATGTTAGTGTGGTGAAAACAAAGGAATGTGTTGATCCTAAGTTAACTAATGCTAAAATAGGTGAATCAAGAAAATAGAATATACCAGTAGTGACATCTAAGAGTCTATTTCCTCTCCGGCTCTAATAGTATACTAATATGCTAGAGCCTGAGCCTTTATCTTCTAACTCACTTCTGACCAGGGTTTCTAACTCTCTTTAGCTTTATCTCCCTTAATCCCCTTCTATCTCTAGCTAGTGCTAGTGATGAAGCTTGGAGTTGTGTAGAGTCCTCAGCTCTCAGTGGTAATGACCCTTAGACCCATATCTGTAGCATGCCTCTGGAATAGATCTTTAATAAATGCCTTAATGTCTCCTTCTGCATGTCCCATAAATAGGCAATGCACTCTTAGCTTTAGAAATGGGTACCCTAGTAACTAGCTTTTATTGTCGAGGCCTGAATTATTAGCCTAGATTTTTGAGTCGGGGTTAATTTCTATGATAACTGTGTAGCTGGGCTTCCCTTATGCTTTTTGCTCACTTTTGAGGCAGAACTAGATTGACCTACTATGAAAGATCTCTTCTTTTAGAAGTTTTCCCTCCTTTCCTTTAGTATATCTTTAACTGTGTAGGTTGCAACAACCAACGAGGCAAATTCTTAAATCTTACTCACAGCTACCTGTAGCCTAATGTCAACACTGAGGCCCTTCTTGAACCTCCAGCATCTTTCTTTTTCCATAGGCACAATCTTTATCGCATATCTACTCAACCTAACAAACTTCTTTTCATACTCTATTATAGGTTGTTCCCTTTTTTCAAGTTAAGGAACTGCTATCTTTTCTTCTCTATATAGTTCTCTATAATGTACCTCTTTTAAAACTCCTATAAAAAGAAGCCTTAAGTCGGATCTACTATAGCTTGATACTCTACCACTCTCCTCTACCAATGATATGCCTCTTCTTATAATACTTAAGTGGCATAGATCAAATTCTCTTTTAGGGTGCATTTTAGCTATTCCAATATCTAGTTAGTCCTTTTAAGCCAATATTCTATTATGGTGTAATCATCTTTGTCAGTCCCTAGGAAGTCCACATATCCCATTTTCTTTTATCGTTCTGGGTATGTCTTCTGGAGAGCTCAAGATGTTTATGGTGGTGGCACTGGTGGTTGAGGTGGGGTAACTATTGCAGCCACTTGTTTGAATACTTCTACCATCTATTGTAGTAATGGTAGTTGCACTGGTGCTGGCTAGGCAGGTGCAGGCTAGGCTACATCACCAGGTATTGTAGCTTCTAAACTAGCTAACTCATTAATGGTTGTAAGAGCATGAAGCTCTACCTCCTTCTCACCAGCTGGTGGCCTCGATTCACTCATCTTTAATGTAAATTAGAGAACAAATGTCAACCTCAATGCGTGATATATATGTATAAAATCTTATAGCACTCGTATGCAACCTAATACACCTAGGATTGCCTAAACCTTGCTCTTATACCATCTAATATGACATCACTAACCCATCTCAGTAGCCAGATTCAAATGAGAGATGGCATATTGTGACACTTCTTACCTGAACCATTGCTAGCTTGAATAAGAGATAACACCTAATAGATTTTACCTAGTTTTGCCATTATCTTCTTAAAATCCTATACATGTGTGTGTAGATCATGAAATATCCTGGGGCCACAAGTAGACAAATATGCATTACATAAACATGCACAAAAAACCAAACCATCCCACTAAGATGAAAATCTAGTAGCATAATAGCTGCATGGTGTCCTATCCCAAAATAAAATCTATATGAAATAACACTTCTATAAAGTCTCAACCTTATTCCATCATCTTAGGCCCATCTGGCTAACATAACCTATACACCTATCTCAGTCAACATTCCCAAAATCAAGCTGTTATAGCAGTCATAATAGTCACATCATTAACACACCATCAAATCTACATGCGTGCTTATTATCATGATACAACATCTATTATTTTAGTTTACATACTCAAACTGGGCTTAAGGAATACATACATACATATATATATATATATATATATATATATATATATATATATATATATATATATCTATATATATAGAGATATATATATATACACACACACACACACACACACACACAAACACATAAAAGTATACAAAAATGATTAAAGTTGACTCCATTACACTACTGCATTGAGGTTGGCCTGAAGCTATCTATATGACACCCCTTACTCGATCTAATAATTAGATTGGAATAAAGAGTGACATAAAATGCATTATATGAATTTACTTTACATTTTCTTATTATTAGAAACTTGAGTAAATTAAAAACTTTTCTAAAAACCTTTGATTCAATATTAAACTTTAATATTCTTTTTTAAATAAAATTTTGCCTTTATATTTTTAAAATCATTTTAGAAATCCTTTTGTCAAAAATTCGACAGCATTACGGTTGTATTGGGACACTATCCCAAAATAAATAAAAACTTTGTATAAGAAACAACACTTCTATATTCAACAAACCTCATTTCCCAGCTTTTGTGATCCTTTGATCACTCCATGTAACAACCCAAAAATCCCCGACTTTTGTGAATAGTACTTCCTGAGATGAATAGTGCTTCTCGAAACCCGAGTCTCACTAAGTGTACCAATGGAGAGTATTAATTATGAGAGAATTTTAGACAAAGTTTGAAGCCAATCTGAAGTCATTTGGATGGTTGAAAATGCTAAAAAACATTTTAAGGCAGTGTCTTATGAATAGTGCCGCAGGCAAAGTTAAAACATAAAATAATTCAAAAGTTGCTCAAAATAATCTAAAAATGTTACAACCTAATACTCAAATATTTCGAATAATCCATTAGCCTTGGAATCAAAATTTTTTGATATCAAGAAGTATTTTTACTTAATTTTTGAAAAAGAACATATAGTAATTTTTTGCGTTCTTTTCATTTTTCGGGCTCGAGGTTTTAAAGGAATTTAGAGGAGGAATTTATCTAATTTTGGAGACAAAAATAAGGGAAATTTGCTTTTTCGAGAGTGGATAAAAATTTTATGAAATTTTGGGAAAATAATTTTAAAAAATTATAAATATCCTTTCCCTCCATTTCCCTTCCATTCCATCCCAATCCTTCCTCTCTTTCCCTTTAAGTTGAAACTTCTTCCTTCTCTCCTCTCATCTATTTGTCTTCCTCTACACGCTAACCCACCTTCAAAAGCTTATCTTGAAGGGAAGATTGTCTTGAAAAGAACCCGTAGACGCCAAGAAGTCGAATTTGGTGGAGTAATCCGGGAGGAATCGTGATTTCCCTCTTGAGGTGAATAGTGCTAATCCAACATCTAGGTAATTTTCTTTTAGTTTTAACATTTTTCCTAGGTCCATTGGGTGCCCAAAAGAGTATTTATAGGCTCGTTTTAATTTTTTTCGATTTTTTATGATTTTATATGAATTTTTAAAAATTGAACCTATTTGTATTCATAGGCAAAAACTTGAACCAAGCTTCTCGAGGCAAGGATAAGGCCTAGGAGAGCATCAAGTGTCCTTAATAACCTATTTTAGTATGTGTAATCACATTAACTTGAGTTAAAATGCATGAATTTCAATATGTCCATATAGTTACATAATAGTAATAAATGCTATTAATTACTATAATGCCTAATAAATGAAATGGTTGGTTAAAATATGATTGTTGGATATTGTATATATGTAATGTGATGGCATAAAAATGTTATGCATGTGAAATACATATTTTTGGTGAAATCAAGAAATATATGTATTATGCGAATTTATGCATTTGTCGATGTTGTATGCATTTAATATGTACATGTATGTGCATCCTTAATGGATGTTAATATGTGGCATGAATGAGATGCATTTGGTGAAAGTATGTTGGCAGAATGATCGTTGAATGATGACATGCTCATATATGTAGTAATATGACCATATAATGCCATTATACGTTATTGGTGCTATATAATTATGTATAATCGGTTTGAAGTATTTGGATGTGTTATTAAGCATGATTTTAAAATTGTAAAATGTGTATGTGTGTGTGATTTAATAGTTTTGGGTATGTGGAGGCCGAATTTCATACATGTGAGCCATATATGTGTATTTGTGACTTGTGTATGAAAATGACTTGAATATTATGTTTTATGATTAAATGTCATTCCAAATGTGCATATGTGATGACTAGAAGGCATGTGTGTGTATAGTTGTGATCGAATGTCAACTTGAATGTTGTATGGTTTATTGACATGTATATAGTCATATAACACGTATATCCCTAAATACTAAAAATGTGTGTAAATTGACATGTGATGCGTGATGTGATCGTTATGCATAACCATGATGCATTAGACATTATAATGCCTAATAATAATGAAAGTAATACTATAGTATGTGATTATAATACCAGATGATATTTCTAGCTTTCACTCTTAGGCTATGTGACCTTTTGGTGTTTTTGAGCTTATGTAAGCCTAATCTTGGCTATGCTATGTATTATGTGACAAATACTACTTAGCATGAGAGTTTAGGCCTTGCTAAGGTGCGAAATGGCCAAGGTGGCTAGTTTAAAAAAGTAAAAGCATAAACAATGGTATATATATATGGATATAACTAAAATGAGATAATTAACAAGTTTAATGACGCCTATACATTTAGATAACCTAGTTTGGATAGGTTGACCGATTAACTAAGATTAAAAGCTATACTAAAACTGAGCCTAGTCCCTAAAGCATTTTAGATTTTCCTCTAAAATCTCAATATAAATCGAGGATCTTTATCTGAAATAATAGAGGAAGGCACCCCATGGAGCCTAATTATCTCCTCAACATATAGTTCCACCAATTTCTCCCAAGAATAATCTTTTCTCACTAGAATGAAATGGGCAGACTTGGTCAATCTATCAACCACTACCTAAATAGAATCATGCTTGTTTCTAGTCATCGATAGTCCAATCACAAAATCTATAATGATTTGATCCCACTTCCATTTTAGTATTGCTATAGGATAAAGCAAACCAGAACCAAACTGATGTTCGACCTTCACCTGCTAATAAGTGAGGCATCTAGTTATATAATCAGTTACATCTCTCTTCATGCTTGGCCACTAATAGGCCTTTTTCAAAACTTGGTACATTTTTATACTGCCAGGATGCATTGCATATGGCACAATGTGAGCTTCTTGCAGAATCTGTTGTCTTAAGTCTTAATTCTCTAGCACACATAAGCGGTTATGATAATATAGATAATTGTCTTTCTTAATCACAAACTTGATAAACTTCCCCTCTTGAATTATTCTTATGATACTCTAAAGTCTGTGATCATCCTTTGGTGAATCTTTCACTATTTGTATCAAGCTTGGCTTGACTTGTATCTCAATCAACAAACCATCATTTCCTTGCAGCTTCAAACTAACATACATTGCCTTTAACGCTGACATATGCTTTCTACTCAAGGCATCTGTAACCTTATTAGCTTTCCCGGGATGGTAATCAATAAGCCAATCATAATGCTTAATTAATTCCATCCATCTTCTTTACCATAAGTTTAACTCTTTTTGCATTGGCAGGTACTTCAGACTCTTGTGGTTGGTGAAAATATAGCATTTTTCTCCGTAGAGATAATGCCTCCATATCTTTAGAGCAAACACAATGGCTATAAGCTTTAAATCATGTGTCAGGTAGTTTTTCTCATGAGGTTTTAACTATCAAGAAGTAGAGGCAACAACCTTGCCATCCTGCATGAGTACACAACCCAACCCATTCAGTGAAGTATCACTATATATGGTAAACTCCATCCCTGATACTGGCTATACTAAAATTGAAGCCTTTGTTAACTTACTCTTGAGCTTGTCAAAACTCTCTTGACATTTGCTGTCCTATACAAACTTCACATCTTTCCTCAAAAGACATGTCATAAGGGCTACAATCAAGGAAAAACCCTCGATAAACCTTTTATAATAGCTAGATAACCCTAAGAAACTCCTAATCTCAGTCATGTTCCTTAGTGATTTCTAATCCATTATTGCCTAAATCTTACTAGGATTAACCCTTATACCATTTGTCGAAGCTATATGCCCTAAAAATGCTACTTATTCTAGCTAAAACTCGCACTTGCTAAGCTTTGCATAGATTTTCTCATCCCTCAGAATCTAAAAAACTGTTCGTAAATGCCTGACATAATCGTCTCTATTCTTAGAGTACACAAAAATGTCGTCTATAAAGACTACCATGAATTGAACTAGAAATCACCTGAAGATCCTATTCATAAGGTCCATGAATGTCGCCGGTGTATTAGTTAACCTGAAAGGCATCACTAGGCTCATAGTGACCATATCTAGTCCTGAAAGCCGTCTTGTGTATGTCTACCTCTTTTACTCTCAACTGGTAATACCTGGATCTAAGATCAATCTTAGAGAACACACTTGCCCCTCTAAGATGATGAAAAAGATCATCGATCCACAATAAAGGATACTTGTTTTTTATGGTGACTTTGTTCAACTATCTGTAATCTACATAAAGTCTTAAAGAACCATCCTTGATAAGCAAAATCTATGCTCCCTATAGTAAAATACTTAGTCTGATGAAACCCTTATCCAGAAGCTCTTACAACTAAATTTTTAGCTCTTTCAATTCCACATGAGCCATTCTATATGAAGCTATAAAAACTGGTGCTGTGCCTGGCATAACCTCAATGCCAAACTCTAACTCTAGTTCTGGTGGCAAACTAGGTAACTCATCTAGGGAAACATCCCTAAACTCAACAACTATAGGAATCTAACTTATTTCTAAAGTTTCCCTAGTGGTGTCAACCACATAAGCAAGATAAGCTTCATAGCCCATCTACAACATTCTTCTACCTACAGTGGCTGATACTACATTAGCCATATAATCCGATCTTTCACCCACCACTGTCACTTTTGACCTATCACTTGCTTGTAACACAATCCTCTTCCTCTTGCAGTCCATCATGGCATGATACTTGGACAACCAGTCTATTCCTAAAATAAGGTTAAACTTATTGAACGATAATTCAATGAGATTCACAGGGAAAACTTGTCTTTGTACTGACAATAGACAGTCTTTATATACTTTTTTCACTATAACATACTATCCTTGGATTGCTAACCATCTTATCAAAGCCAAGGTCATCTGACACTAACCCTCGATCTAAAACCTGTGTAATGCAATATGAGAATGTGTCGACCCTGAGTCTATTAGTGCTAAACCAAGTAAATCAAAGATATGAAATGTACCCGTAATAACATAAGTGGCCTCTGTCTTTTCTCTGGCTTATATGGTGTACTGCCTTATAAGAGCTCTGCTCTCTGACTTATCCTTTTGACTAGCCCTAGCTCTACTTTTTGAATCTCTCTTATCTTGTTTTATGCAGGAACATACAATCTCATCAAGCAATCCTTCTAGAAATGATCTTTAGAGCCACATCCCTAGCAAGATCCTAGTATAAGCCTCCAACATACACCCTGATGTCTCCAGTGGCACTACCCACTATGGACTTAGGAGCTCCTGAAGTCTGAGTCTATGCTCGAGTCTGTGATCTGGAACTATGCCCTAACCTTTGTGATTAGTTTGACTGCTTACCCTGATAATGCCTAGGCTAACCACTCTTGTGCTTCTTCTTAAATATATACACAGAACTAACTTGTCCTGCCCATGTGATCTCTTTTTGAAGCTA
>CANXYI010748273.1:0-10459 GCA_948208565.1 Hura crepitans | reverse complement strand
GAATAACAATATTATTAGTTCTGGAATTCTTCTTAATGGTTTATATAAACTAAAACTTTATAGTAATTTTTACTGAATCATTACTTATTGTGCATAGCAATGTTGGAATTAACATAATATGTTGAATGAAAATTGTAGGATTGTTCTAATTAGGTATAACCCATCCAAACCATTAAACCCAATCCAATTAAACTAATTAACTTTAAAATTAAATGACTTATTTTAACCCATTTAATCCATTATTATTTTTAAAAAAAGATGGTATAACCTATGGGTTATTATATAACCCAACCAATTAATGGCATTACTTATAAAAGTTAACTATATTAATTCCTAAAAAGTGATTAATCATCAAAATACCCTTATCTTTTTTTCATCCTTTTAGCATCTTCATTTTTTTTAACATGTTTATAAATAATATTTAAATTTTAAGCCATTAATTATAAAAACATTAATATTTTAATTATCTAATTAAATTATAATTGGTTCTTTATAATCAATTGGTAAAAAAGTTTAATAAAAGAATTAATAATAATAATAAATAATTCTGAACAAGCTACTAATAAATAATTATAATTTTTCATAACTATTTAAGAGTAATGCAATTAACATTTATATTTATAAATAATATGTAATTGATAAGAAGATACATGGCTATTATTAGACCTATTAATTTTTGACCCTAACCCTGACCTTGACCTGAACTTGCTTGAAAAAATTGACCCAAACCCAACATTGACTCGAAAAATGGTGCATGACTTGACCCAAACTCGACCTAAAAAATTTAAGATTTGACTTGATTTAACCCGAAATCCGAACAAGTTAACTCGAAATATATTGGTTTTATTATAATAAAATAAATTTAAAACATCATTTTATTACTTAATTATATAATATATTTAAAAAATTATAATAAATAATTTAAATGGTTATATATTTGTTTAGACCAAATATAAAAATTTAGAATTTTCTGGACAATTATAAATAATTAAAACTATTTTAAACTTATTAAAAATTGAAAATAAAAATAAAAAATTTAAAATTAAAAAAATTGTGAAAATTTTTAGGATAATCACAAATCATTGCCAATTTAATGCTGTGATTTTTCAAAATTTAAAACCAAACAAAATGCATTATTTTTATGCATGAAATTAAAAATTCATTAAAAAATAATCTAGTGATCAAAATAATCTAAAATTTTACCATAATAACAATAATTATAAGACACAAAATGTAAAAAGTTTTCTTGAATTTTTTATTTATAAATTAAATAATATGAGTTTTCTTGTAAAATTTCTTATATAAATCATACTAAATTCAACATATCACAAAAAAAAGTCAAAAACATTAAATTAATCACTATTCCTTTAAAATAAGATTAGTGATTACATAAAATATTTAATTCTTATTTTTAGTAAAAAGTATTTAATTCACATTTATAAATATAAAATTGACTATAATAAATCTTCTTAATAATTTTATTTCGGTAATTACTTTATAATTTACAAGTTACATAAATTTAAACTTTTACATTTATTTATATTTAACTTTTGATTTGTTGAATTTTTATTTGAATTGTTATGAAATTTATCTTTTTTTTAAAAAAAATTACGAAGATGAAGAAATAGAAAGAATAAAAGTATATGAAAAAGGAGAACGAAGAGAGGTGATAATATTCAATTGCCTTTTAAATAATCTTTGTAATAGATAATCATAATAGGAATAAATATATAACCCAATTGTAATCTAACGAACCAATTTAAGATATACTAATTTATAACCCAAGTGATTTTGGGTTATACCATCTAATTAGACACTTTAAATAGGTTATACCATTTACTACTTATACCCACCCAATCCACATTTGAACACCCCTAGAAAATTCTACTTGTTTGTGGCATAAACATTTGGATCATATATCTAAAGAAAGATTAGAAAGACTAGTAAAGAATAGGATCCCATTGAATCTAGACTTTACTGATCTTGGTGTATACATGGATTGCATTAAAGGAAAGCGAATTGAGCATACAAAAAAAGTGCCACAAGAAGTACCAAGCTTGGTGAAATAATACACACTAATACTTGTGAGCCTTTTGATATTCCATCTATCAATAGAGAAAAGTATTTTTATCACCTTTATTGATGATTTCTCACATTATGCATACATTTATTTGCTTAAAGAAAAATCTCAATGTATAAATTCCCTTGAGGTATACATTAATGAAGTTGAAGGGCAATTGGATAGAAAAGTGAAAATAGTAAGATCTGATAGAGGTGGTATATATTATGGGAAATTGAATTGGGACAATATCTAGGTCCATTTGCAAAATTTTTTAAAAGTCATGACATATGTGCTCAATATACTATATTAGGCACACCTCAATAAAATGGTGTGGCAAAAGGTGTAACTGGACATTAATGGATATGGTTAGGTGTATGATGAGTAACTCTTGATTACCCAAGTCCTTGTGGATGCATGCACTCAAAACCACTCTATACTTATTAAATAGAGTTCCTAGTAAGGTAATCCCTAAAACTCCTTTCGAGTTTTAGACTGAAAAGAAACCTAGTCTAAGTCACCTACATGTTTGGGGTTGCCAAGTGGAAGCAAGAATATATAATCCACATGAAAGGAAATTAGATTGTCGTATGATAAGTGGATACTTTATTTGCTATCTAGAAAAATGTAAATGATATAAGCTTTATATTCCAAACCATAGTATGAGAATTGTAGAAACTAGTAGTTCTAAATTTCTTAAAAATTGTGAAGTTAGTGGGAGTGCTCCAAAATATGTTATGGATATTTAAGAAATTAAAGTAAATTTCTCTACACCCATAAATGTTCTGTTATCCACAACGACCACAAATGTTATTCCATCAATTAATGAATATCCTAATAATGCTAACCAATATTTGAATGATGAAGCACCCTTAGAAGAAACTAACTCATAAATGTTTAATGAAGATGAACTGCAAATAATGCCATTAAATAGATCTCAAAGAGAGAAAATTGGCAATTCCTGATGATTATGTGGTTTATTTACAAGAATTAAATTTGATATTAGAATTAATAAGGATCCAATTTCATTTTCACAAGCCATAAAAGGTGCTGAGTCTGACAAATGATTTAATGCTTATGAAAGATGAGATGAAATCTATGGAACATAATAAAGTCTAAGATTTTGTCGAATTGTAAAAAAGGCCAAAACAAGTTAGACATAAATGGGTATTTAAAACCAAAGGACACTTAAACGGCAATGTTTGAAAGATATAAAGCTAGACTTGATGCTAAGGGATATACTTAAAAAAATGGTAATGATTATAAGAAACATTCTCACTAGTCTCTAAAAAGGACTCCTTAAGAATTATTATGGCATTGGTGGCTCATTCTATTTTAGAATTACACCAAATGGATGTGAAAACTACTTTTTTTAAATAGAGATATTGAGGAAGAAGTTTATATGGACCAAACTGAAGGTTTATCAATTGAAGGTAAAGGCCACATGGTGTGTAACCTTAAAATGTCAATTTACAGACTTAAGCAAGCCTCATGAAAATAGTACATTAAGTTCAATAATATTGTAAGATCTTTTGGTTTTCAAGAAATCACCGTAAATCATATATATTAAAACATCAATAGGGGTAATTATATTTTCTTAGTTTTATATATTTATGATATTTTACTTACTGCAAATGACTTGGGCATATTGCATGAGAAAAAAGTTTCTCTCAAAGAACTTTGAAATGAAAGATATTAAGAGGTATCCTATGTGATAAAAATTAAAATATTTTCTAATAGATCACGAGGATTGTTAGGATTATCTTAGAAAGGATATATTGAAAGAGTTCTAGAGAGATTTAAAATGCATAGTTGTTCAACAAGAATTGTTCCTATACAAAAAAAAAAAGGAGAAATTTACTTTCATGCAATCTCCAAAGAAGGATGTAGCATAAAAAAAAATTGAATCGATTCCTTATGCTTTTGTTATGGGTAGTTTGCTATATGTCCAAACCTATTTAAGACCAGATATTAACTTCGTAGTTGAGATGCCTAGCTAATATAAAAGTAATCCTGGAATAGATCACTAGAAGGCAACAAAGAAAGTTTTACAGTACCTTCAAGGAATCAAGAATTACATCCATATGTATAAGAGATTTAATCAATTAAATGCAAATGGATACTCATATTCAGATTTTTTTAGACGTCTTTACAATAGAAAATCCACTTTTGGCTATTTATTCCTACTTAATGGAGGAGCTATATCTTGAAAAAGTGTTAAACAATCTTTCATTACATCATCTATAGAGGTAGAGGTTGTGGCATGTTTTAAGGCCATAATTTATGTATTATGGTTGCAAAACTTCAATTTAGGGCTTGGGGTAGTCAACATCATTACCAAGCTACAAAAAATTTATTATGATAATTCTACAATAGTCTTTTTCTCCAAGAATGATAAATATTCCAAAGGTGCAAAACATAAGAATTTAAAATATTTTGCTATTAAAGAGGAAGTTCAGAAATAGAGAGTGCTTATAGAGCACATTATAACTAATCTTATTATTGTAAATCCATTAACTAAAGGCTTACAACTAAAGATATTCAAAGAACATGTGCATAAATTGGGTCTTATTTGTATTGATGAATGATATTTTATGATAATATGACATTTTAAGCTCAATTAATATGTTTTTGATATAAAATTGGTGTATTACTTGTTTTCAATGATTATGTACACATATTTTGTTTGGCATTATTTATAGCAAGAAATTTTTATAAGACACTATTATGGACCATGATATGATATACATATCACTTAAGGACCTATATAATGAGTTATTAATGTTATAGTATGTGGAAGAAAGTATATGACATGAAATAATGTACAACCACCACAACTCATGTTTGCACTTCACTATAATATGGTAATCATATTATGCTATTAAAGTTTACATTTTATCATGTTATCATATTATAGACCTAATGGAAATAATGTTTATGCCACTAAAGTTTACCTTTTATCACCATCAAGTCAAATGGGAGAATGTAAGATTTTAGCCAAAAATTAAGGCCAAATTAAGCTAAAATCAAGCAATTAGGGTAAAATCAAATGGCCAAATTTATCCAAATTTAAGGAAAATAAATTATTGACACTAGTAGCAAATTGAATCATAACCATCCATTCGATTACTTGATAGACTTACCGAATCTAAAGCTAACCCATATAAATTGGTCCTCCCTCTTCCCATTGGACACATATACACATACAATTAAATTGAAAAAAATGGCTGATATATCTCCATCACTTAAGAATTATGTGACTAAATAGGGTAAAGTAGAAGAAATCGATTTATCATAGTGTTTTTTTTTGCTAATTTATCAATTCTCAATGGCTAATTCCAATTCTTCATCGGATAATTTTAACATTGTGAAAATCGTATTATTATAAAGATTTGTGATGTTTATTTATGCAATTTCATATTTTGTATTTGAATAATTTTAAGATCTGAACAAACCTTTCTTCTAGAGAACCATATGATGCAATAAGATAAACTTAGCTCAAAAGTTAGATAAAAATCTAATTATTAGCATCACGTAAGATATACATTTTATTCCTCTTGTAATTATTAGCATCGCATAACATACATTTTATTCTCTTATTCTATACTAAACAAAACATTAATTGAAGGACTTCATACTTACTCAGTTGAGTTTTTGCTTTTAATCATTGGTAGTTCAACAAGCCAAACAATGAAATTAGGTGTTTGGTAAACTTAATAATTAGTGGCTGGATAACTGACATTTGACAAGGGATATTTGATAACTCTAAAATAAAATTTAATAGTTAGTTTTTGAAATTTGTCTTAAAAATTGAACTTTTAAGAAAAGTTCAAAATCTTTCATTACTAAAAGCCAACTTTTGTGTTTAATATACAAAATAACTTTTGTTTATTATATAAAATGACTATATTTTAGGAAAAGAACATATACAAATATATTATTGGAAAATTTCATAAATATAAAACTCAACAACTTTATATAAATTTTTAGTATACTTTAATCTTGTAATTAATTACTAATTAAAAATAAGTATGTTTTAATTTATTTTGGTTAATTTTTTTTTGTTATTCATGATTTATTATGATAAAAATATATTCACAATCTTAACGATATGATTAAGGGTTAAGGTTAATTTTTGTCTCTAACTTTTTTTGAAATTGATAAATTTCAGTGTAATTTACTCAATTGGTTACCCAACTTAATAGTAAGTAACAATTAAGTAACTAAACTTCAATTTGTAACCTAATTAGCACTTACATGCAGAAATTGTAATAACAAAGTAATTTCAATTGGGTTGAAAAGGTAGCATGTAAATGACATACTTATGTGCAAGGCATACAAATGTGCATTATGAAATTGCTAAGTAGGCTTTAAACACGTGGCAAGTAGGATCCTTTTACTAATTTAAAATAAAAAGGTAATTTCTCTCTCCTCTCAAGGATTTTCTCTCTCTTATGTTCTCTTACATTTTCCTCAATTTCTTGAAGATAAATTGATGAAGATGTGGAGTGATTTGAACCATTCCCATAAAAATTTAGTAATTTCTTGCATTTTCCATAGCGTTTCTTCATATTCTTAAATTTTCTCTTAATCTCTAACACTTTCTCGCTAAAAAATTGGTTTGGGTGCATCTTTCTCTCTCTTTGATCTTTTTCTTCTATCACTTACTATCTTTGTTAAGAATTGAAAAATTCATTTATTTTATCACTTATAGGTGAAATTGTGAGGCAATAAAATTCCCACTAAGTATTTTGGGATCTGTACAAAAGTAATTTTTTTTCTTATAAGCGTAGGAGAAAAAGGAGGAAGCGATAATAGAAAGGAATAATGGCAAGTGGTGTTTTATCTTCGAATGACAAAAGGAAGTCTCTAAGTAAATATTGTCATATTCTATTACTTTGTTTTACATTAGTTATAATGCTTCTTTGTAAACCCTAAAATATGTCACTGTGACTACTTAAAAATAAAGTAATTTAATTGTAAATTAATTATTTATTATGTAATATATACCCTAGAACACCTCATTGTGACTTATTAAAATAATACCTTATTTTAGACTTAATATCAGGTGTTGGTTATAGTTCTTATACTTAAGTAAAATAATACTTGACACCTTTTTAACCTAGCTAAAATTACTTTGTTGTTATAGTTTCTGTACTTAAGTGATATTGAGGTTACAAATTAAAGCTTATTGACTTAATTGTTACATGTTGTTAAGTTGGATGACTAATTGAGCAAATTACCCATAAATTTTATTTTCAAGCTTTTTTATGATTGTTTAAAATGCCAATGTGTTAAAATAGCAAATGGAAAAAATGAAATCTCTCAACTTACATTATGAGAAAGGTTGTTCATATGCATAAGAAAGGAAAAGTAAAACATACTAAACGTGTGGTTAAAAATACATGTAAAGGTTAACTAATTAAAATTGAGAATCCTAAAAATAAATAACTAATTGTGATAAGTTAAAAAGCTATTAACTTAATTCAGAATTGTCATATGCATGCCTTTCTCTAATATTGACGACATTATATTGCTAATGAGTTACATTGAAGAGCCCTTTACCTCATAAGCTTAAAGTTCAAGTTTAAAATTCTAAGCTTAGATTAAAGATTGGTGAAAGTTGGAGCATGGAGGGCTTTAGTGAAGAAATTTGCTTATTGGTTGTGAGTAGCAATAGGTAAGAGTTTGTTACACCTTTTTTGACCTTTTGCCCATCACATGACAATTCATCTTTATGTGCTTGGCTTTCTTATGAAACATAAGATTATTTAAAATGTGAATGGTATAATTATAGTTATAAAATATTATTGTAGAAGTAATTATGAACTTGTAGACTCTTAGAAAGATATAATATGAATTAAACCTCACATATTACAATTTCTATCGTCTTATACTCAACTTTAGAAAAAGAGAAAGCCATAATACTCTACTTTTTAGATTTATAAGAAATCAATGATTGTCCTAAAAAAATGAAAAAGCTAGTGACTGCTTTTTTAGACATAGAGCATGTTATGCAGTTGGAATCTATAAATGCTAGTGATGTAAGAGAACTATAAGTAAAGAAAAATATACTTTAACTAGGTAAGATTTCAAATATTTAGTATGCGATGATAACTTACTAGTAAATGGAATTCAATAGGATAATTTAAGAACCGAGGTAATTGTTATACATAAAATGAAATATCAAACCTTATAAATGAGATATAATTATGAAATGTGAAGCAATTGTATGAAGTAACATTAGTTAACAAGGGAGAATCTTTTTAATGTTTGAATAAAGATAGCATAGAAGTCTTGGCAAGTTTTAGAACCTCAAAAACTGATATTTTGTAGAAGTTCCAAAAAGTTGTTTTTTATGAACAATATTAGAGTTATTTTTTGCTATTTCAAAACCAAGAAAGAATAAAAACTTGCCATAATCTTTCATATTAAATTTTTCATGAACAATTATGATGGAATGAATGACAAGTTGATTATATAGTAGTAAGGCAATAATGTCAAACTTAGTGCATTTAAGAAATGGAAAAGGATCAATAGAACTTTGGTGAAAGCCTTGTCCAATAAAAGCTTAAGATAATTAGAATGCCATTACTTATCGGCATGTTTAATATATGCTTCTGCAATTTGTAGACATACTTAAGAATAAAAATGCTAAAGCTTTGAGGAAGTTGGATACAAATGTCCTCATTTAAGTCACCATGTAAAAAAAAAGCATTACTAATATCTAGTTGCTCCAAATTTCATTCTTTGACAATTGATAAAGCCAACAAGACTTTCAAGGTAGTCATTTTAGTTACTAGAAAAAAGCATCAACATAGTCAAACCTTATAATTTGATTGAACCCTTTTTCTACTAACCTTGCTTTATACCTCTTAATTAAACCATCAACCCATTAGCAACCAATTGCTTTCTTGCTGGGTGGAAAGGAAGCAAATTGCAATGTGTTATTATATTAGAGAATCTTAATCTCATCATCCATAGCTTTTTACCACTCGAAATATTAAATTACTTCATTATAGCTCCTTTATTCATGTCATAAAAAAGAAAAAAAACAAAAGCTTTATAGGAATGAGAGATAGTTATATAATAAGACTTCAAGTAGATGATCGAGAGTAAAGTAGTTTACAATGGTAACTATTACATAGTTAACTAGGCTATAGAGATAATCCTATAAATATGAAAGAGGATTTGGATTTTAATAAATCTTTTAAGTGGTGAAACATGTTATTTTGAATGAATTAAATAAAAGGGACAAATGGCGAAGATGCAAGATTATCAAAATTGAATAAACAATAAGAGTTATCAAGCTTATGGTTTAGGTAAATTAAAGCTGTTTAATAAAGGAATATGAACTTGATTTCTTGGTAAAGAAAAACTTATAAAAATGATGGATTATAGTTACATAATAAGGGACTGTGATGTTAACTTGTCTTAGTAAAGAAATACTTATAAAAATGACATCTCAAAAGTGGTAATATCATCTGCTTGAAAATCTAATACTGTGAACCTTTTAGTGCCAATTTGATATCCTACAAACAAATATTTGTTGATCTTTGGGAGAATTTAGATCTATTATGGGAAAGTGTCAATGTATAGCATAGGTAATTAAGGGTTTGGGTCTTTATATATAAGACTTTGCAAGAAGTATGTTTGAAGTAATAAATAAGGTGTTTTATTTATGAGATAAATGGGATAAGCAATATAATAAGTCCAAAAAGAAGTTGGTACATGAATTTGAAATAATAAGGCTCTAAAAACATTAAGTATATATTGATGTTTCCTCTCAATAAGGCCATTTTGTTATAGGGTAAAAATATATCCTTTTTTATGAATAATTCCATGTGATGAATAAAAAGTAAAAACTTAAAATTCTCTACCATTATTTGATGTGACACATCTAATATTTTTATTGAGTTATGAGGTAAGAAATTTAACAAAATCTTGAAGTAATTGTCTAGCTTTAGATTTGTGTTTCAAGAAGTACACATAGGTAAACATTCTATAGTTATTAACTATAGTGAGAAAATATATGTGGCCATGAATAGAACTACAAGTTGGACCATAGATATCAATATGAATGAGATAAAAAAAATAGCTAGCAAAAAAAGATATGCTAATAGGAAAAGACAATTTTCTTTGTTTTAAGATATGATAAATGCCATAAGGTAGAGAAAACTGAGATTATAATTGAGACCTTAGTTGAGGCAACTAAAGAAGTCTCTTATTAGATGCATGACACCTTCTAAGGTGTCATAGCTTATAAGTGGCGTACATGAGGGGTGAACGAATTGGCAAAGATTGAGCGTTCTTAGCTAAATCAATATTATTCAATGTGTGAGTTTTCTATATAAAATAAAAGTAAATTTATCTATGATAGAGTAAGAATTAGTAGAGTTA
>CANXYI010748200.1:0-14070 GCA_948208565.1 Hura crepitans | reverse complement strand
TGGTAATTTTCCACTGATAAGGCTTAAAGGCTTAAAATGTTATAGGTTATGCATGTAATAATTAATAATGATCCTAAAACATAATTTTCATGAATTATAGTAATTAATTGGATAATTTACAAATAGAAACATCCTAGGGGTAAAATGGTAATTTTGCTTACTAGTTTTCTAAATTGAACTAGGATATTAGAATAAGATAAGAATAAAAGAAAAATTTTGGGATAATGACTGGGACAGCCGTTGTGCTGTTGAATTTTTAGAAAATACTTAAATGTGTTGAAAACACTCTACAATGGTATGGATATGATAACATAAACCTAAATGAATTATAGGAATAGATAGTACTAAATTTAGAGTTAGCTATAATCAATTAAGTGCAGTATAAGTAAAGGTTAAATGAGTGATAGTGGGAAAAGTCAAGATGGTGACTTAGCGAGAAGTGCACCACTTATTGAGTTCCTTTAGGAATCTAGGAGTTGCTATTACAGTAAGTCTACAAAACTCATCATAGATTGAACCATATCTAATAGAGTTCAATTTCTCCTTTTAGATACATCATTATGTTAAGGTGTATATAAAGGAGTCCATTCAAATAATATACCATTATCTCTCAGATAACCCTATAAAACTTGACGTAATTATTCACCCCATAATCATATCGATGAGTTTTTATACTCTTTCCAAGTTGTTTCTCAACCTTGTTTCTGAATTCTTTAAACTTTTCAAAGCCTTCAGACTTATACTTCATCTAGTATAAATACCCATATCATGAATGATTATCAATAAAGGTAATGAAGTATAATAAACCTCTATATGCATGTGTCATTATTGGACCATATACATCTACATGTACGAGTTCTAATACTCACTTGCTCGCTCACCTTTTCTAAGAAAAGGTCATTTTGTCATCTAGCCTAATAAACAAGACTCATATGTATCATATGATTCATAATCAAATGATCCCAAGCTACCCTTCTTATGTACCTTAGTCATGCATTTCTTATTTATATGGTCAAGGCGACAATGCTATAGATATATTGGCATCAAGTTATGCATTTCTTTATCTTTACCCAAATCATAAATTCAATTACATATTGTATTTGAACAATAAAGCATATTATCCAAGTAAATAGAATAACCTCATTCTTATTAATGGAAATATCAAAACTTTGTTCAACAAGACAAGAAATTGAAATAATGTTTCTAGATAAAAAAAAAGGAACATAATAGCAATTGTCTAAATTTAATACAAGTTTAAAAGGTAAAACAAGATGATATAATTCTATAGCTAATGCAGTAACTCTTGCTCCATTTGCTATGCATAAGTCCACATATCCCTTTTCTACCTTCTTACTACTCCTCAGTCTATGTATTGACAAAACTAATTGAGAACCACATCTGATATTTGATACAATTGTTGATTATCAATGGTAGTACTAGTATTAATTTCAATCACAATACTACTTGAAGTTAAAGCAACTTCTTGCTTCTCTTTCTCATGAGACTCTAAGTAGGCATTGTAGTTGTGCCTCTAATGCCCAGATTTTTTGCAATGGAATCACATGGCTTCATTGGCAGTCTTCTTTGTAGTAGCCAAAGGGGTAACAACAACTTTTTTCCCTTCTTCTTGCCAACCATAACCTCCTTAGAAGACTGTTCCTTAACAGTATCTTTAGTAGTTTTAAGCATATTAATTAACTCAAGAATTATAAATGTGATCTTTTTTATCTAATAGTTAAGCATAAAACTTGCATAACAATCAGGCAAACTTTATAGGATTAAGTCTATACTTATGTCTGCATCCATCATAAAACCTAGAGCTATCAAACGCTTTATATACACATTCATCATCAATCCATGCTAGGTCGTTGAAGTTTTTTACACCATTCTATAATAGGATAGTGCTTTTAAGATCTCATATCTCTCAGTCCTACTCTACTCCTCAAATAACCCTTTAAGGTGAAGTAGAATTGTAGGATCATCCATATGCTCATTCTATTTTTGTAGCTCTAGAGACATGGATGCTAGCATAATACATAAAGTAACATTTATGTCATCCATATGCTTCAAATATGCCTTCTGCTTATTAATAGAATCATCATTAGTAGGGATAGTGGGTACTGGCTTCTGAATTTCATAAGCCAGTTTTTCACTCCTTAAAATAATTTTAAGGTTTTTAAGCTAATCTATGTAATTTGAACTAGTAAGCTTATTAACCTTGAGTATGGATCATAAATTCAAGTTATAAGGCATATTAGTAGTGATACTGTATATGAAAAATGAAAGCATGTTAAAGTATGATCATGTAAATATATGTAATAATTTTAAGGTCTTTAAAAATCACACATTACTCTTACTATTTTATTATGAATCAATAGCCCTTATTGATTTATTTGGGAAAGCCTGTTAGAAGCTTTCCTAATGGGTCAGTTACCATTTTGTTATGGTCAAAGCCTTTAATATGCTTAACAAGCCCAACCATTAACTAAATGATAGGCGACTCATGCCAATTGCATCATAGGCAACTACTGATTATTGTGTCATTAACACTTGATACATATGTATCATATGGCTATTTCCCTAATCTTGCCTCAAGATCATTAGCCTTGAGTATCATCAATAAACTAATAACCACCCATTAATATGATTTAAACATATCCAATGTTGTATGAGTTTAAGTATGCTTAACAATCCAATACTAAAAAGAACTTCAGTCTATTTCAAATTAATGAAAGGCTTGTAAGTCTTATATTATTGAAAAACTTCTTCCAATTAAATCTCATCATACATGGTTGGTGCATGCTTTAGCATGCTCATGCATATTTAATCACATTAAATCATGAATTCATATTTAATCACATTAAATATGTATAAGATCTAGTTATGGGCTTTTACTATATAGATTTCTCAAGCCAAGGAAACCAATTAGGTGAAACCTTAGGTAGCATGCATGAATTACAAATGAAAAATTAAATAAAGAACAATTTTGTCTATTTCTTCTTGGACCTCCTTAGTGGGCCTTCTTCTCCATTTGCTCCTTCCATATCTTTATTCTATTCTAAACCTAAGTAATATAATTACATCATATATAATTGTGAATACCTCACATTACATGTAAGGAGAGTTAGATGACAAGAGAAATAAGAGAAAAGGCTAGGACATGCAAGACCAATTATACCTAAGAAAAATTCATGCAATGCAAATCAATCATATTGGTCTTCAGCTTATAACTAGTCATAATGCGAAACATACACCCTTAGCATGTATATCTTGTGACACCTATAAGTTAAGGCTCTATGAATAGTACTTTTGAGGCTCGAATAGGGTTCCCAGAACACCAGGTCACCTTCATGAGGCCAGAGGTGAGGTGTACTTGTCATGAAACTTTGAAGGGCTATAAAATGATGAAAAAGACTTAATTTTAAAATTTAGCAAAACCAATAAATTATTTTAGGCCAAAATCTAGTAGGCCTTAGGCTCATATAGACTTGCATTGGGAATGACCCAGGATGTTCTCGGACAGACCTAAAAATACAATACTTTAAAGGTTAAAAATTCCACTAAGGTCATTGGTGAAGGAATTTTAATTTTCTGAGGTTGTTTGCTATATTTCTTTAATTTTAAGATTTTCACATAAATCAAGGAACTAGTTAACTGTCTTACAAAAAAACTTTAACCCTAGATTTTATAAGCCTCTAAATAGGCCTAATCGAGGATTTTTAAAACTGACGCAATAATTTTTTGAGGTCTGAGTGAATTTTTTAAATTTCTCAAAGTATCAGTTGAAATTAAGCATTTTCGAGATGCTTAGGTGATACCTGTCACCACCCGAGCTATCCCAACCCCACTATAAATAGTGTGCCATGTAAATATTCCCTTACTTGGCTAACTAACCTTATTTTCTTCTTCCTCCCTTTCCATTAGCTATCGATGCCACTCTCCTCTTCCATCCTCTATTTTTGTTTCAATTTAAGCTCTATTCTCACCATACATTAGACCAAAAATCACTTTAGTTAGGTAAGAAACCTTTCTTTAAGCTATTAGTCACCATAGTTACTCAAGGAAATAAAGAAAATTCATGAAAGCTTAAGTTTACATATACGGGTTGCTAAAAATTCAATCTTTGTGTAAGTGGTTTCTTTCAATATTTATTTTATTTCTATGGGGATTCAATCATCCTAAGACCACCCATGTTTATAGATGTCAATGGAGGGTCTATAGAATTTTTCATGATTTTTTTAAAAGTTAGATGAGTGTGTACATTGGTGTGGGAAAGATTGATGTGTATTGAGGGAAATAAAGCTTCTTTGGTAAAGAAAAAGCTTTAAAGGTGTGATAGGTATGTGAATTTGATTGAATAGAAACACTCTATGTTGAGTTTGCTTATGTATTACCATGATTTAGTGTATGGAAGTTATAATTTAAGTATGTTTTGTGTGGGAATTATGGATATAGGTTTAGTGTGATGTTAGTTATGTACAAATTTAGTGGTTGGTATATTGAATTGGTGATGTAAATAAAAGTAAGGCTATAATCCTTTTTTGGTCGAGAGGTGTGTTTGTGTTATGGGATGAAATTTTCTTAGTATTATATATATATATGTGATAGATATTCATGTATATGGTGTGTATGATATGAAAATGAATAATAGGTATTGTGGTGAGAAAATACATGATCATGGGGGATAATATCTTTTTCTAAGAGGTTTGGTGAGGTTTCATGGCTTATAAGTCATGTATATAGCTTGGTTGTATGGTGTATATAATGAGAATTGGCATCGTTAGTAAGGATGTGAATGTGCATATGATAAAAAATGGTAAGAGAATAAAGGTCTATTAATAGACTTAGTGTGGCCGAGAGGTGTAAAACTAGGTAAAAGGATGTAAATGATGTAATAGGCGTGCATGTATGGTGTATGTTATAAGAGATAATATGATTAGTATGGAAATAAGTGTATATCTATTAAATTTAATGTAACAATGCATGTGTAAGTGTGAACATGGTATGGTCGAGGCATGTGTGTGTGTGTGTCATGGAATGACATGTGTGGCTAAGGCATGTATATGTTGTATAAAGGCATGACATGCATGATATGAGGTGTATGTGTAGTTAGGATGATGATATATGACATGTATGTGTGATGAATTATGGAAAAAGGCATCTGTATGGCTATAAACAATCTTTGGCCAAGAGGTATACATGCCATAGTGTGGCATAGTAAGTATGGTACATAATGTGCATGATTGGCATGATGTCTTGAGCATGTGATGCATGGCATAGAATTAGCATGAAGTATGTAAAACCATGTATGGAAATGTGGCATGTAATGTGATAAGTTAATGTAAGGAAAAGGGATTAGGAATTGGTGTAAAAATGGACTTGCAAGGCATAGGTTAAAAAATGGCCTATAATTGTGACCCAAAATGGCATGAAAGAAAACATGAATTGTGAACTTTGTGTATTTAATTTTAGTGGCTATGTAAGGCCATTATTGTTATCTTAGCTGATTGAATGGAATGAATGTATTTGTGGCCTATAATGGAATGGCAAGGTGACTTGAATTGGCATGAGAAAATGCCTAGTGAACAGTGGAAAATGACTTGTAACAGTGTACTTGAAAAATAGAAAGGACCTGTAACTATCCTACAAATTGTGTGTATGAGATTGACACTTATTTGTGACCTCTAATGGACAAGTAATAGGGGTTGAATTATGATATTGAACTAGGACTAAAGTGGACTTATGAATGCCTAAGTAAAAGGCTTAAACTTGCCTCATTAAAAATTTGACCTACAACTGTCCGGTAGTAAAACTGACCTGTAATAGTTCGGCTAAAATTGAACTATGGAATTAAATTAATAACTATCTATTAATGTATTATAAATATTTTAAAATGATGATCAGTAATAAAATAAACATAAGTAAGAGACTATTGGCCCATTAGCTAGACACCCATTGGATTGATTGACTAGTCAACTAGGGATTAATAGTTGCTAGATATTTTTCTATTTATCAGACAAGGCCGGTGCAGCGGTCAGGTCCATAAGATGGGCCACTGCACTATGTTGATAATATTATTTTCTATTTATTAGACTCGGCCAATGTAGCTATTAGGATCCACAAGATAGGCTACTGCACTATGCTAATAATATTATTGTTTGTTTATCAGACTAGGCCAGTGGAGCAGTCAGGGTTCACAAGATAGGCCACTACACTATGTTATGGAAGATGTGATATGATGATATTTTTATTTGTTTATTTAATAGACTAGGATAGTGTAGTGATTAAGGTTAACAAGATAGGCCACTACACTAGGGTTGGTATGAAGCTCGAGGTCAAAAATGCAGAGCCACTACGTAGTTTTATTTCCCTCTTGCTCTAGTATTTGAAAGTGTAGTCTAATTAGTTAGGCCTACCTAATAAATTAAATATTATATCTTATTATAGATAATAGTGATACATAAATTGTGGACAAACTAGAGTGGCTTAAGTGTAATAATGGAATTATCAGTCTAATTAATAAAATAATATTATGTGTAAAATGTTTAATAAAATAATATTATTTTGTGACATGACTATGGGATGTATCATTTATGCATTCTTGGCATGTTTAATTCATCCATGTGCTATAGTGACATGTTTTTATTCTTTTGAATTCACCACTGAGTTTCATACTCAATGTACTAGTGTTTTGGTGTGCAGGTAATAACATGTAGTTGTTCAACCTCAAGTTTTGTACAATGTAGCAATAGAGGAACTAAAAGGTATTATATGTTGTATTTTAATGGTTTTAATAGGCTCTCATGTAACTATTATAGGTTATGGGTTCAACAAGCTTAAGAGCTACTAGTGTATGTAAATTTAAGTTAACCACATGATGTATATAAGTAGGCCTATGGATCTAAATAGTTTAATTGCTATCTGATTTTGATAATTTGGACCTGAGGCCCTGTATAATGATTGATTATGGCAATTGATATGTTGATGATAATAGAGGACCATAAGGGTCAAGAATGTGATAAGAGAAGTGGCCGAAGTTATAAAAGTTTTTTTAACAAGTTTGAATTTTTAGAATGTCACCTGTATAGCCGTTGTGCTACCCAAGGAATTTATAATAGCCCATTAAATGGATTTTAGGATTAAATATGTCGTGAAGTATAATGTCTAAGTGGTAGACTGAGGATTTAGGCTATATCTTATCAAATAATAGATATTTTATAAGTGTTAAGGAGTACAGGCCTGGGAAAATTTTAGGGTGGATGACCTAATAGGAACTGCATCCCTATCAAGTTTCTTTAGGAATCTAGTAGGGGGTGTCACATATCTAATGCATCATATGTATTAAATATTGAAAATATGTATTACAGTTGAATTTTAGAATTATAACACTAATAAAACTAGTATCGATTGACTATTTTCATTTTCTTGCTCAAACATGAAAAATCAATCATATTGATCATGTAATTTAATTTTATTAATCCAAGTAAAAATAATTAAATCACATTTTCATGTTCATTTAATTCTAAACCTTTTATAATTAAAATGATACATCAACATAAAGCAAGAAAATGAATTTTTTGTATGTGTGTAAAAGGATATGCACATAAATGAATGGCCCAAATCATAATCTCAATTCTATAAAACTTTCCAAATTAGATTAGATCAATTTATAATTCTTTTAATTAATTTAAATTCCTAATCCCATTAGAAAAATAAATTAATTTTGGATCATAACTAAATTTTCACTAGAAAACACAATTTCATATAGAAATTTCAGTCAATATGTTATTATCACCACAAATTTTAAAATTGACCAAATAAATCATAAATTGATTTAATTCAATTTTTTATGATGATATGTGACATATATTTCTAGAAATACAAAATCCAATCATATTGAATTTTATTTAATTAAAAACTTCTAAATATTTGATCACTAGAATCAAATTCAAGTTGACCGTGAAATCATTTGTAACTTAAACTATAAAATCAATCCAAACCACTTCAAATAAGTTCTAGCAGCCATTGACATATTTTTGGATTAGTGATGATCAATTTTATCAGAAAATTTTTTCTTGAAAGTCGTGAAACTCATAGCAAATGCAAGTTACAAAATTAGACTGTTTACCAAACTAAAATTATGATAATCTTGATCTTCAAGCAAGTTTATCAATCAAATTGATGTGCAAATAACTTTTACTATTTACAAACATTTAATTAACATCATATACATCTTATGTATGTGAGAAATTAATTCTAGAATTTTTAGAAATCAATTCAATCAATAAACACATCATATATGACCAATTCGGCTAAAATAATTTTAACTGTAGAGTTTGATTTAATCATTTTCCAAAATATTTTAACTTTTAATTTTTATGCACATATAATTTGAATCAAAATTACATTTTAATTCATCATATACCAAATTAAATCAATCAAAATCAATTTAATCTAATTGTGCCCACAAAATCAAAAATAGCCATCCCTCTATGCATATAGACCCTTTATGCGCATAAGAGGATTTGCTCCTTGCTAATCTTGCTAGTTCAATGTATAGAATAGAAAAAATCTGATTTTAACATTCTTAAATTTATATTTAATTGTATTCAAATAAATTTGAACAATCAAAGTAAGGTCAAAACACATAGATCAACCAAAAATACATTATATCACATATCATGCATATCAACCATAATCAAAATTTCCATTGATTTTAAATCATTAAAAAACTAGGCTCTAATACCAGTGTTAGTTTTCCTCTATCATACATAGTGGAAAAGTTAAAATTTTGAGAGAAACTAGAAAAGATGATGCTCTTAAGTATTTTAAATTCATCCTAAACATTAAATCAAGTAGTATTTCTTGATTTATCGTAAATGATGACAACATATTCCTTCCTTAAGCTCTTCTCACTAGGTTATTACAAACCACAATGATCCTCTTTAAGGAATAACTCTAAGGTAAACCACACAAGAAGTTTTTAGAAGAGATCAACTTATAAATCCAAGTGATAGTAGGAATTACAATTGGATGAGGGAAGAAGAAGAAAAATGTGTGCTTAATTATTCTATCCGAAAATTCTGTAGCAGAATGTATTCTTATGGTGGCTACTGCAAAAAGGCTTATTTATATCATAAATAAACCCAATTTTTATCAGATTTTAACACTTAAAATTAATCTTAAGTCGAACCAGAATGGACCTATCAATTAGGCCTCTTTCTGTCCTATGCACATAAGCGTATTAATGGGCTTATATGCAATAAGCCTTAGTCCCACTTTCATTAATCCTATGTGGCAATCCTTGGCCTTATTTTAGATTAATAATTAATCTGATTTAAAGCCTTTTAAACCTTTTAAGAGCCTAAAAAAATTATATGAAAGAATAATCAAACACTAGACTCAACAAGGCCCAAATGCAAAAACCTTAATTATCTAGTCTTTCCATTTGCAAATAGGCCCCAAGCCTATTTGCTAACTTCTTCTTCTGAAATCATCTTCAAATGATATCTCATATCTTTAGAAAATTAAATATCATTGAATCTTCCTCAAACTCTTTTTATTTATGTGACCCTATATGTTTCCAAAGTAGCTTGGTAGTACATAGTGAATTAGAGCCCTAGTCTGATTGGGACTCTATAGATTTAATCTCATTGAATCAATATCAATTCACTAATTGATATATCACTTGTATATAGGTTAAGAGTGATATCTAGCCATGCATCATGACTACTTAAGTGCTAAAAAATTAAGTGGTTTGACTTAACCCTTCCATATATAGTTATGGTGCAATAAACTCATTTCAGCATTTTTTACCTCATCCAAATTTGAGTATAGACTAACCTATAGCTTAACTAAGTATGTCTAATTAAGCCCTAAGCATATTGTTCACCAAATTTCACTTTTATTCCTAAAATTCCCTTAAATAATCCCATTCACGCATAACACTTTGCTCTTGCCAGAGGTTGCCAAATATAGGTTGCTCATCAAAACTGTGATATAAACTCCCCATTGTAATATGGGATGGTAAATCCTTTGTTGATTACTACCCTATCATCAAATATGTTATGCCATACCCAAGCACCTTACTATGTATACTTTTTATTTGAAGTAAAAGTTTTGGAGTCAAAGTATGTCACTCCATATTTAAGATAGTTAGTGATCTCAAGTCTAAGGATACTTACACCACTAATATGATGGGATACTTTCATTGATATAGGTTCTGTATCCATGTGAAGATCTCATGATTGGTCTCTAATGTACTTACTTCCTAAGTAAACATCCACATGTTAACTCCAAGCATCTCTATGCTTACAACTTGTGAGAGAAACTGCTTGATCTAATGAAGAAGTCTAACATGTGCAGATCTTTTTATATTAACAATGTCCTATCTTATTAATACTATGATAAGTGATATTTTGGTATATCACGTTTACATGTAATAAGAATCTCACATCATAAACACTTCATGATTTCTTTTGCACTATGATTATACACTAGAGACTTAATAACATGGTTTAAACATTGCAAATAATTGTAAATAATATATAAAAGTACCATGACATAAAGAGAAATGCCTTATAATAAGATTTCACAAGGTTTAAATACATGCATACTTGCTTATTACATAAGCTCTAGGGCATACTTCTAATAGAGCTAGCCTGGCTGACTGTGAAGGATCTATTTTTTTAGAAGTTGTCTCTCCTTTCTTCAGCATATCTTCTATTGCATAGACTACAATGACTAGTGAAGTAAACTCTTTGATCCTATTTTTAGCTATTATAGCTGGATATTAGTATCGATGCCCTTTTCAAATCTCTAGCACCTTTCTTCCTTAATAGTCCCAATTTCTCTTCCTCTATAGGCATAATTTCTTTTACATATCTATTAAGTCTGGTACACCCTTTTTCATAATTTGATATTAGTCTGCCTCTCTATTTTAGGTCTAAGAATTGGCACCTTTTCTTCTCTAGGTAACCTTTTATAATGCATCTCCTCTAAACCTCCTAAAGAAAGAAGTCCCATGTTAAATCTGCTAGAGTTTGTCATTCTGTAGCTAATTTTTACAAGCGAGATCCTTCCTCATATAGCAAAGATGTGACACAAATTCGGTTCTTTTTCTAGTGTGCACTTTAATTGCTCTAATATCCACTTAGTCCTTTTAGGCTAGTATTTTGTTGTGGCATAATCATCTCTATCTTCACCAAGAAAGCCAATTGCCACAATTTTATTCACATGTTCTAAATATAATGTCTGGAAGGCTTGTGGTAGTGGTGGTTGCTATGGTGCTGGTGGTAAAGGTGTGGTAACTACTATAATGACCTACTTAAATAAGTCAACCATCAATTGTATTAGTGTTAGTTGTGCTTGTGCCAACTGAACAATTGTAGGCTAAACTGTATCACTAGCTACTGGTGCCTGTGAGCTCATTAGCCCTTAAAGAGTTGTGAGACCATGGCTTTCCACCTTTTTAGCACCAACAAGTGGTCTTTATTTGCTAATCTTTAATCTATATCAAAGAACAAACATTACCCTTAAGCAATGCAGTATAGTGTGATGTATGTATATATAAACCCTATGTCACTCATATATAGCCTAAGAACACTTAAACTTGGCTTTGTTACAACCTAATGCAACACCCCTTACCTAATCTATAAGCTAGATCTAAATGAGAGGTGGCATATTATAACACCTTCTACCTAAATTGTTGCCAGCTCGAATAAGAGATGACATGTTAACTGATTCATGTCTAGCTGTACCATTATCTTCTAAAAGCTTTATTATGCATGTGGATGTCATAGGCATCATATGCCAACATGTAAATAAGCCAAATGTTATGCAAATAGGTAAAATATTATTGTTCTATTTTGACTTAAATCTAGTAGCATAATAACTGCATAGTGTCATGTCCAAAAATAAACTTGTAAAAAATAACACGTCTATAACATCTCACTCTCAAATTAACCAACACTAGGTCCTTTTGATCCTCCAATATAATTATCATCAGCACACAATGACATTAGTGGCATCACAATCACAACATTCATAATAGTATTAATATCATGGTATATCAAGTAGACACCACATATCTGTTATACACTACTAAGATCCACCTAATTAATTTACAAGGCCAATGTATTTTTAAGAAATATACATACATAAAACTAGGCTAGATCCATACACTTCTTATGCACATATGAGTGCCAACTACTCTTACTTGTATCACATTAAAGATACAAAAAAAATATACCAAAAGCTAAAGCTATCTACATTGTATTGCTACACTGAGGCTCGACTAGAGCTGTATCTATCTACTACTTACACATCAAAAACATGATGTACTAGGCAACAAGCTTAGTGGTTTATTCGATAAGATATTTATCCACACACTTGTATTCATACCAAGCATGCATTTCAATAATAGAATATGTCTCATAGCATTTACACCTTTTCAGCTTACCTATTATGTTTCTAATCAAACCATTTTGTGTTAACCATTAATCCATTTTAGGTTATTACATTACCATAGTTTATTGCCATCTATTTTATGTCACTTACATATCCAAATTCACCACTTCAAATTACAATTGATCTCCATATTTACATGCCATCATTAAGTCTCATATTCATTAACCATTTTTATAGTTATATTAGTGCCAAGATTATTTTTCAATTTACTTAACTCATTTAAATCATAATTATTAATCCATTCATTTCATATTCATGTATCACATTCTCTATTTCCATTTACTAGCCCATATCTTAAGAACACCAATCCAAGTATTAGATATTAGGATCCTGATGTGCAATGGCCCACAATTTGGACCTCATAACTACTACACTAGCATATCATAACAATATAAGATGCAGTGGCCCTGTTGAACCTCCCGGCAGCTGCAGGCACTTTAGATTACGTGCAATGATTTTGTTGGACCTCTTAATGGTTGCACTTATATTATAATTAATATCATTAATATAATTAATACATATGTGTGTAGTAGTCTTGTTGAACCTCCCAATAGCTGCACCCGATTTAGATTATGTGTAGCGGTTCTGTTGGATCTCCCATTAAAATCAAGTATAATCAAATTTCAACATGTATGTAAAATGACATGAAAGTGCCCTAATAGCTACTATAATCCCTAGTTGACTGCTCAAACTACCTATTAGGTTATCTAACATATATGGCCTATTTATGTTTCCACTTCCATTACATATGAGTTATATGCCTTTTACACACTTTTCTCACATTATTTTAGGTCACATTTTCAAGATCCAAGCCTATAAACACATTTGTCATTTATCATCATACATTGCCATGTCAGATAACCATTTAATTTTATTCATCCAATAATGTCATTTTTATTTCATCATTAAACATTTCTTTATCACATCACATTATCACTTTCTTATGCCATTTCATGATTTCCATTAAACACATTATTGACTAATTCATACACATTACCAAATGCATTGTACTAATGCACATTATGTATCACATATCTCCTCATGTAACATTCACATGTTTTATGCCTACATTCTCAATAGTCCACACATTAATCGATGCATGTACTTATGCACATTATATTCTAACATTTAAGTTTAATATACCTTAATTATGTCAATTATACAACAAATTCAATAATTCCCACTATGTGCCAATTTTTATATACAATATTTCCATTTTTCCATTTTCCATATTTGGCTCATTTTCATACCATTTTCTATTTATACAAGATAATTTGCATGCCTTAAACACTAATATACCCTAATTTCCATTTTAAGGTTACACTAACCCCTAAATTAATTGCATTTACATAGTGCACCTATTGTGGAATTTTCATAACATGCATACACACTCACATATTTTATTAAATACACTTATAGAGAGTTGTTAGTGTCTTGAATATGACTCTACCACTTCTCTTTGCCCTTGCTCTTGCTATCCTCTAAGTTCTCTAAATTCCATCATAGAGAATAAATTAGAAAAATTCATAGAAAAGTCCATACACGTCCAAAATGAAATTAACACTAGAATCATGATTTAGAGTATCTCTAATTGCCTAGAAA
>CANXYI010748124.1:0-11498 GCA_948208565.1 Hura crepitans | reverse complement strand
TTCAAAAGTGAGATAGGTATGTGGATTTGATTGAATAAAAGCATGCCAAGTTGATTTTGCTTGTGACTTATCATGGATTAGTGTATGGAAGTTAAACTTTGAACATGTAGTGTGTGATAATTAGTGGTTTAGGTTTAATTTAAGGTTAGTTTTATGTAAAATTGATGCTTTCTATGTTGATTTGGTAGAAGAAATAGGTGGAATCTCATGGCCTTCTTATGGCTGAAAGGTGTGTGGTGTCTGTGTGTAATGTTATGTCATGTATATATGGGGAATATAATGAACAATGATATATGTAGTATGGGACTAAATGATTTATGTGAGTATATAGTAACAAGATACATGGTTATAGGTGATATTAGGAATGGTAAAGAGGGGTAATAGGGTGCCTTAGCTTGTAAGTTAGGTGAATGGCATGTACGTATAAGGTATGTGTTAGGAAATAATATGTTAGGCATGGAATTAGATGTATATGTGGTGAATTTGGTGAAAATGTGCATGTATATCATCTCATGGCCAAGGCATGTATGTGATGTGTCATGGTAGTGTATACATGGTATGTCATGTGTGTATGTGCATATGTTTAAATGATGGCATATGATGTGTATGTGTGATAAAATGTTAAGTAAGGCATGTGTATAGCCATAAATAAGCTTTGGCTGAGAGTTAGGTATGGTATGCTATGTATGGTAAGTATAGTGTGGCATGATGTATGTTATGTAGGAATGGCATGGCATGATGAGCATGGAATGTGTGACATGGCATTGGCATGAAGTAGGCATCAATATAGGTATAAATATGGCTTAAGGTATGACAAGTGAATTTAATGAAAGTGTGTTACCAATGTGGCTATGAAATGGCTAGTAAATTGCTTAAAAAGGAAATGGTAAAAATGACTTGTGATGGAACTTAGAAGGGCATGAAATGGTACCTAAAGTTTGAGCACTTTGTATGATTGATCATGATGGAAACCATTAGTCCCCATTTGGGGTTACTTTGAATGTATGAAATGGCATGGTACAATGCTTGTGATGGCATGGATGGAATGGACTAAAATTGCATGGAAAGATGCCTATAAAATAAGGGCCAAAGACCCGTAATAGTTTGCCAAAATTTTGGCAATGACCCATTACTATCCTATAAAAATAACCATTTAGGATTTGACTTATAAATAACTTATGGTTTGAACATAACTGGATCTAAATTAAGGGCATTAAATGGATTTAAATTGGACTTAGAAATAACTAAGAAAGTGACTTGGAACTAGCCTAGAAAATATGACCTATAACTATCCGGTAGGGAATAAATTGACCTATAATTGTCTAATTAAAACTCAACTATGAAAAATAATTAATATCTACATGTCAATGGATTATAAATATATAAAATGAGGTTCAGTAATAAAATAAAAATAAATAAGACGCTATTAGGCCAATAATTAGACACCAACTGGATGGGTTGACTGATCAACTAGGGATTAGCAGCTACTAGATATCTGTCTATTTATTGGACAAGGCTAGTGTAGCAGTCGAGGACAATAGAATGGGCCACTACATTATGATTTGATGATTTATATCAATCTATTTATCAAACCAAGCTAGTATAGTGGTTAGGGTCCATAGGATAGGGCACTACACTATTATGTTGATATTATTGTTTGCTTAGCAGACTAGGTCTGTGCAGTAATCGGGGTCCACAAGATAGGCCACTGCACTATGTTTGTGACGACATGATAATACCTATATTTATCTATTTATCAAACTCAGCCGGTGTAGTGGGTATGATCCATAAGATAGGCCACTGTACTAGGGCTGGTTCGGAGCTTGAGGTCCAAAATGTAAGACCACTGCATAATTTTATTTCCCTCTTGGTCCAATGTCTAAAAGTGTAGTCTACCTAGTTAGGCCTATTGAATTAATTAAATGAATCACTTAATTATAATTTAATAGTGGTACTTAAAATAAAGAAAATCTAAGAATGGCATAAGAGTAAATAGTTAAATTATTTGTCTAGATAATAAAATAATACTATTTCATAGCATGTTTAATAATATAATATTATTTTGTTGCATGGATGATATGCATTGTATTCATGCATTTGTAGCATTTTTAATTCATTTGTGTGCCATAGTGACATGTTTTTTTTATTCTTTCAAATTCACCACTGAGTTACATACTTAACATACCAATGTTTCGGTAAACAGGTAATAGCTAGTAGCAGTCCAACCTTAAATTTTATGCAGTGTAGAAATATAAGCATTAAAGGGTATGATGTTTTGTATTACTTTAATGGTTTTAGTTGGCACTCATGTACATATTGTAGGCTATAGGTTCAACAAGCTTAGAAGCTACTAGCGTCTGTAATATTAAGTTAACCATGTGATGTATATAAATAGGCTTATGGATTTGAATGGTTTAATTTTTGTTTGTGCTGATGTTTGTGGGCCAGAGGCTTGAGTAATGATTGTTTGTTTATCGTGATATATGGATCATGATAGAGGACTAGAAGGGTCCAAAGGGTGATAGGAGAAGTAATAATGGTTATTAGAAGTGTTTTGAATAGGTTGAAATTTTCAGAATGTCACTTGGGTAGTCATTGTGCTACCCAAATTTTTGTGTAAATTACACTAGCCTAGTAAATAGGTTTTATGAGTTATTATACCCTGAATAATAATGTCGAAATGATAGATAAAGGACCTAAGCTATATCTATCTAGATAATGAAAAATCTAGAAGTGTTAAATGAAAATAGGTTTAATGCAATTTCAGGATAAGTGACCTGCTGGAAGTGCATCACCTATCGGGTTTCTTTAGGAATCTGGCAGTGAGTGCCACACTAAGAAGCCTTTAGGTAAGTGTGTTTATTGAATTATACATATAAGATATTAATTTGAATAATTAAAGTATTTATGATAATATGTTTCTGAGTAAATTGGTGTAAATGTGTGTATAATTTAGTACTGGTTGATATAGTTGATTTAATTAAGTGTTTGATGAATGTCTAGATAGAAATTTGAATGATGAAGGATGACTAGTGTGAAAAGGCCTTAGTGGTCGAATGGTATGTGGGTGTGTGTTGAATTATATGGTTAAAGCATTTGTAATTGTTTTAATTGTAATAAAATAATGTATGTGGTATAGAAATGGTTTATTATTTGATTAGTGTGAGATTATGAAAAACTTGAGATATAACTAATATAGGATATAAGAGGTGAAATGCTATTAGGAGGAGACAATATTTTAGGGCCAGATGGGTTAGATATTGAAATGCATCTTGTGTAATGTAATATACAAATGGTGGGAGTGTATGGGTGTGAGTTTGTCATGTATCAGGTGTGGAATAAAGCATAGGACTAATGAATATAATGAATAAAGTATAAATAGATGGCTAACTTATGACCGTTAATGTAATATTATGTATATGTTGTGATATGTTGATGTGTTGATGAAGGCCTTTGGCCAAAAGACATGGGCCACATGAGTGTATTTTAGTTATGTTACCTTTAGTCTATAATAAGGTTTAATGTATAAGCAACATGTAAGCTATGTTGGAGATGGGTTTTGAAGAGGTAGGCTAGAGAGAAAGTTAAAGATGAGAGGTAGGGGAAAAAGGGAGATATAGCCAAATAACTTGACTAAATTCTTTGGGTCTTAAGCATGTAAGACTAAACTTGACTTATACAATAAATGTCTTGAATATGTGAGGCTAAATGCAATCTATGAAATAGATGTCTTGAGTAAGTATTAAATTAGTTAGGTGATGGTATTAAATTAATTAGTTGAGGGGCTTAACGGATTTATATGTGAAACTTGATCTAGTCCAAAATTTGAATTTTGGGTAAAGTTGACATATGTATGTATACATGTAAATGCTGGAATAAATGTGCATAATGTGAAAGGATGATGCGTGATGTTTGTACAATATAGAAAGTGAATGTAATTAACTATAAGTAGCTAAAGTAATATAACAAAATGTGGTAACCTTTATGTGTGAGTAGGTGTAGCAAATACTTGAACTATAGTATATAATTTTAATTTTATGAAAGAAATATGATATGTATAAAACAAAAATTATAAATGAAATATGGAATTAGTGTAATTAGCTTGAAGTGACTGAATGGCTTACCATGCATATATATGTGTAATTGACATTTAATAAAAGGTTGAATGATACTAGCTTAGTCTAAGTGGTATGATAGAAACTAAATTGAACATTTATCTAAGAAAAGAGTAAAAGGCAATACCCTAAATGATTAAAGAATAATTAAATGCACCTATAACAGGGAGAAATTTTATTTATATTAAATAAAGAAATGCTAGAAGTAAAAAGGGAAGTAAGTAGTAACATTTGTAATGCAAAATGAAGAATATGATTTTGTGTGCATATGGCAAAATACCTTGATAAGCAAAGAGAAAATTATGTGATGACTAGTATATAAATCATTGAATTTGGTGTACACATTAATCAATATAAGATTACTATGTTAAGATGTATTATGTATGAAGAGAAGTAAATGAGGTATTCGAGAATTGGTAATTAAGGAGAATGTGGCATGAAGGTGCCAATACGAAACTGTGACTAAAATTACATGAATGCACAATTAACGTTAAGGTGTTAAATAAAAATGAGAAATTTAGGCCCATATTAGTAAGACGACTACTGGATAGGTTGACTGGTCAACTAGAGAGTTAGTAGTTGCTAGTGCTTTGGTCTATACGAGCCACTGCCTATTTATATGATATGGCAAGTCTAGCCATTTATGTTCTATTAGTAAGCCCTTCATGCCTGGGTATTGGGAGGTACATATGGGCTGATCCCTATTTACCCACACATTTTAGATTTGTTAGGTCTCTAAAGGCTGATCCCTACTATTTAGAGGTCCACCAAAACTGATCCTTACCACTACGATTTAGGAGGTTCTGATGAACCAAGCCCTGCTATTAGGTAGAGATGGGTAGATACAACCACCGAGGTCCAAAATATGGGCCACTGCATAGTTTGTAGCTCATTACTTAGTATTTTAGAGATAGTCTTCTAAATATTAGATGTGTATAGAACTCAACTAGTATATGCATTAAACTAAATTTAGAGCATCTCACTAGGGCATATCAGTATAACAAAAATATAAACAAAAGTGTTCCTTAGGAAAAATACACTATAAGGATATTACAACTAGATGAAAACTATCACATTTAACACTAGTAATTAAAATCAGTTAACGATATTATTTACTAAATTTGGTAGACGACCACAATATTGGAATTAATAGTAGTTGATGTGAAGTTTATACGATGTTAGTGTTGTATATTTTTGTATATATATGTATATAAATATGCTCATCTAAAGATAATAACATTGTATGTTATGTTAATTTAACAATTGCATTAAAAAATGTTGTCTGCATGTTAAACTTATTATGAAGATACTAGACTTAGTAAAATTTAGGCTGCCATGATAATGCTTATACACCAGTATATTTTAATGAACACACCACTAAGCCTATGCTTTGCTTATCTATTTTTTTAATACATAGGTCTAACTCTAGTTTAGCATGTGCAGACTCATAATGAAGCAGAATAATCAAGGAGCTTCCTTTGAATAAGGGAATATAGTCATTGGTGTTAAAGAAATTAGATTAATAGTTAGGTACTCATGAAAAGATCATGGTACTATAAAGTATAGATTGTTATTAAGAGAGATATAGTTTATGTGTTAGTTGTCATGTAAATGTATATTTAATTAGTTTGTAAAGCTTAAAATGTAAATCTAAATATGATATAGAATGGCCATGATAAATGCATGTTGATGATGAAAGTACAATATAGATTTGTGTTGTGATATCTGATTGATGATTTGATGATGGATCAAAAGGATCTAGAGATGTGCATTGATATGAGTTGATATTAGAAGTGTTTTTATACAAGTTAAAAATTTTGATTTTCTCTTAGGCAGCTTTTGTGCTTTCAAAATTTCTATAAAATGAGTACTAATTAAATAAAACTATCATATCACCTAATTACAACTCAAATAGAAATAATATAAGAGAATAAATTAAATTACAGGCAATGATGAATCATGTAGCCAGTGTAGGAAGGATTAATGGAATGAAAGGGGGCAAGTTTAGAATGGGTAACCTTCAGGAGGTAACAACCCTTATTTGATTCCAATAAGAATTAGGTAGGAGGTGTTACCACATCTTTACTGTAAGAAGAAGGATTCTATTAGTGGAAAACTATATCAGAATGGAAAGCTGTAACAAATATAACTTGGGAGTTCTTTCTCTAGGAGTTCAAAAAAAGATACATCACAGAAGGCTACCTAGAGAGAAAGAGACAATAGTTTTTAGACCTAAAACAAAGGGATTAACTAGAGTTAGAATATGATAAAGAGTTCACCAAACTCAATAGATATGTAATAGAAATTGTGCCTATAGAGGAGAGAGATGTAGGAGTTTTAAAAAGGGCCTCGACACATATATTGAACTAAGTAAACAAGATTCGAGAGCTCTTAGCACCATTGGCGACAACCTAAAATGTGGTTAACATATTGAAGGAAATGCGAGAAATCTTCTTGAAGAAATTGTCTTTTAAAGTGGGCCAAGCTAGCTTAATCCTAAAAACTAGTAACAAACAGAGGGGAGGCCCTAGCATATAAGTATGACAAAGGTTATCTTTAGCCTAAAGATTAGGCCCAACAAGGCAACTCAAGCCCTACTAGTAACAGAGGCTAGCAACAAGTGCTCTAGTTTCTATAGCTAGAAGTATAGTACCTATATGTTGCATATGTGATAGAAGACATGAAGTCATTTGTTAGAGATCAATTTGGGGAGCTTGTTATAGATGTGGCTCCAAAGGCCACTACCAAAAGCATTGCTCTCTGAGACCTGACACTAATAATTCTACTAAGCTCCAGGCCTCATCATCCTTGCTAGCTATAAGCTAAAAGGATACCAAAAGGGATAAAGCAAGGACCAATTATCAAGGGTCTACACACTCAGAGAATCGAGGCTAAAGCAGTAGTGTGCTAGTATGCGATCTATGATAAAGAAAAATATGCTCTCTAGATGAGATTGCCAGTATATTCTACTTCTTTGACTCTTCTTTCTTTGCACTTTTTGATCAAGGGTCTACACACTCCTTTGTTTGCACCAGAGTAGCACAAGGTAGGGGCCTTTAGTTAGAATATCCAGGTACTGAAATTATGGTTAGTAACCTTATATGGCAACACATGATAGTGAAGAAAGTATACAAGGATTGTCCTTTAGCTATCTAAGGACACGTCTTTCTCACTAATATGATTGAACTACCCTCTAATGAATTTGATGTCATATTAGGGATAAAGTAGTTATCCATGTATAATGTCATAGTGGACTATAGATAATAGGGGCTTACTCTCTAGAAAACGATGGGAGAAGAAATCACATTAGTGGGTGAAAGAGCCAACTTTTTATCCGATGTGATATCAACTGTAGCAGCAAGGAAATTGATCTAGAAGTGTTATCAAGCATACTTGGCACATGTAGTTAGCACCAAACAAATAAGACCTGATGTTAGCTAGATACTAGTGGCATAGAATTCCCTAATGTTTTCCTAGAATAATTGCTAGGGTTACAACTTGAACATGAAATAGAGTTTACCATTGAGGTGTAGCCAAGCACAACACCTATATCGATAACCCCTTATAGAATGGCACCTATGGAGTTGGAAGAACTAAAAGTGATGTTTTAGGAGCTATTATATAAAAGCTTCATCAAACCTAGTGTTTTACCCCAGAGAGCACCAGAATTCTATATATGCAGTTATGCATAGGCTATAAATAACTCAATAAGATAACTATGAAGAACAAATACACACTACCTAGAATTGATGATCTATTTAACTACCTAAAAGGGTACAATGTATTCTTAAAGATTGACTTAAGATCTGGATATCATTAACTCCATATAAAGGAATTTGACATTCAAAAAATAGCTTTTTGCACCAAGTATAGACATTATGAATTTCTAGTGATGCCATTTGGGCTAACCAATGCTCCCGTAGCAGTCATAGACCTAATGAATTGGATATTCTAGTAGTACTTAGGCTACTTTATAGTAGTATTTATTAATGATATTTTGGTGTACTCTAAAACTATAGAGGAACATGAATAGCACCTCATACTAATATTATAGACACTAAAAGAGAAGTAGTTATTTGCTAAATTGAGCAAGTGCAAATTTTAGCAGAATGAAGTAACATTTTTGGGACACATCATTTCAGTTGATGGGATCATGGTGGATCCTAGTAAAATTAAAGCTGTATTATAGTGGAAACCCCTAAGAAATGTTACAAAAATTAGAAGCTTCTTAGAGTTAGCTAGGTATTATAGGCATTTTGTCAAAGGATTCTTAATGATTGTTGCTTCTATGACACAACTATTAAGGAATGATGTGAAATTAGTGTGGGATCAAAAATGCCAAGAATGGTTTGACAAGTTAAAGGCCATGTTGATAGAAGCTCCAATCTTAACATAGCTAGAACTTGGGAAAGATGTTGCCATCTACAATGATGCCTCAAAAAGTAGGCTCGAATGTGTGTTCATGCTTGAAGGTGAAGTGGTAGCATATGTATCTAGACAGTTGAAGCCATATGAGAGAAACTATCTAACTCATGACACTAAGTTAGTAGCTATTATCTTTACCTTTAAAAAAAATAAAGGACCACTTATATAGTGAAAGGTGTTATGTTTACACAAATCATAAAAGCTTAAAACACTTGCCTATTAGAAAAGAACTAGACCTAAAGCAGCAGAGACGGATGGATTTTATCAAAGACTATGATTGCTTAATTGACTACCATCTTAGTAAGACGAATGTGAAGGTAGATGTATTAAGTGGGAAGCTCTTATGCACTTGAAAAGCAATTAATATTCAATTGCAATAATGAGAAAATGGGGCCTTGCTAGCTAAACTACAAGTAAAACCTAATCTGATTCAATAAGTGAAAGAGGCTTAGCAAGATGATAATTAACTTCAGCACATATTTAGGCTTGATTAAAGAGGGGAGGCCCACTAAACATGTGATGAAAGCATATTGATATATGTATTACCATGACCGACAGTGAGTAACTGATAGAAAAGACATTAAAAGATAGATATTATAGGAAGCTTGTAATTATCCTTATGCCATGTATCCTAGGAGCACAAAGATGTACCAAAACCTAAAACTTTATTACCACTAGCAAGGAATGAAAAAGGGCATAACCAAATATATGACTAGATGCCTCACTTGCCAATAAGTGAAAACTAAACAATAGGTTCCTTTTAGATTGCCTCACCTTATAGTAATACTAGAATGGAAATGGGAAAGAGTCACAATGGACTTCATAATAGGATTACCTTTGACAATGAGTAAATGTGTTGCAATGTGGGTAACTATAGATAGACTAACTAAGATAGCACATTTCATCCTAGTAAGGATGAATTATTCTCTAAAGAAAATTTCATAGCTATACATTAATGGGATTGTCATATTATATGGATTACTAACATCCATTATCTCAAATTGAGACCTAACATTCACATCAAGGTTTTAGATGAAGTTACATGACACCTTAGTTACTCGACTAACCTTTACTATAGCATTTCACCTATTGACAGATGGTCCATCAGAACGGGTGGTGCAAGTAGAAAAAGACATGCTAAGAAGCTATGCAATCGAGTTTAAAGGCAACATAGATACAATTCCAAAGCAAAATTTACATATAACAATAACCATCAGGCAAGCTTAGGATGGCACCATACAATGCTCTATATTGGAGAAAATGCAAAACTCCATTATGCAAGATAGAACTAAGTGAAATCAAGTTAATGGTGCTAGATTTGTTTAAAGTTATAGAAAAGAAAGTTAAAGTCATTAAAGATCGATTGAAAGTAGAGACTAATAGGTAAAAATCCTATATAGATTTGAAACGAAGGCTAATTACTATAAAGTCAGAGATAAAGTCTTCCTCAAGGTATCACCGTGGAAGAAGATACTTTATTTTAGCAAGAAGGGCAAGCTAAGCCTAAGATTTATTAGACCCTATGAAGTGATTGAATGTGTTAGACTAGCAGCATATAGATTGGCATTGCCTCTAAAATTACAATATATCCATATTGTGTTTCATGTCTTAATATTGAAAAAATATAGATCAGAGTATTCACATGTACTTTTAATAGAGGAGATAAAAGGACAACTAGATCTTTGATAATAAAAAGAACTAATCTAGATTCTTAAGTTATCAAGAAGAACTTATATAGATATTGGCTAGAGAAGTGAAGTAGTTAAGAAATAAAACCATTCCTTTGGTTAAAGTCCTATGGAAACATCACAATGTATAAGAAGCTACTTGGGAGTTTGAGGAGCAAATGAAGGCTCAATATTCACACCTCTTTACTCTAGGTAATTTTGAGGACAAAATTTCTTAAAAGGGGAAGAATTGAAATGCTCAGAACTCCAGGCTCTGTGAATAGTACCATTGAGGCTAGAAAGTGTTCCTAGAGTGTAAAGTCACTTTCATGAGGATTGAGGCAAGGGTACTAGTCATGAAACTTTAAAGGGCCATAAATTGATGAAATTACTTCATTTAACAATTTAGTAGAACCAATAAATTATTTTAGGCTATAACCTAGTAGGCCACAGGCTTAGATGGAGTCAAGCTAGAAATAACCCAGGATGTGCTCGGACAGACAAAAAAATGCCACACCTTAAAGGTTAAAAATTCTTTTGAGTTTATTGGCGAAGGAATTTTTGGATTCCAAGGTTGTTTGTAAAATTTTCTAAATTTTGAGGTTTTATACATAAATCAAGGTAGTTACTTAACTATCTTGTTAGTGGAATTTAACCGTGAAATTTTACGAGCCCCTAAATGGGACCAATTAAGGATTTTGAAAACAAATGTAATGATTTTTAGAGGTCCAAGTGATTTTTAAAAATTCCCCAAAGTTTCTATCAAAACTGAGCATTTTCAAGTTATTCAGGTGGCATGTGGGCCCCACCCGTGCCACCCTTATAACACCCCCAATCTATTCTCAAAGAAACAGGCAAAGTATGCCACTTCTCGTGAGGTCACCCATCCTTGGATTTCCCCATGGGCTTTTCATTTAACTCTTACTTGGATTTCACTTATCCAGTCTAGAAATTTCATTATCTAGTTCTGGTGGTCTGAGATAAACCTACCAGGCTTGTGACACTGACATGCCCAATCTTATAGTCAAATATCAGCCTAGGCTATTATTACAGCTAAGAACTCATTTACACTAATAATGGGATAATATTTTTTTTGTATAACTATAACTTCATTCCACTACCCACAGTAACATGCACAAGTGCCTCTAACTATTAAACTCACATAAGTTAATTAGGCAATATCATACCTAGATAGCCATCAGCTAGACTACTGATCATCTGCATCATATCTTTACAAATCTACCAATTGTGCATCAGGCACTCGATATGCTGAGTATGGACTCAGTGGTGA
>CANXYI010748080.1:0-13368 GCA_948208565.1 Hura crepitans | reverse complement strand
TTTTAAATATATCAAAATATTCTATGACAGATCAACAATGCAAATTTCATAGCAAATTTTATAAAAAATAATTCCATTAAATTTCAAGACAAATCAATAATGAATTCTCCATCATAAAATTTTAGAATTAAATTAAAAAATGATGCAATAAAAAAATGAACAACAAAGATTTTTTAATTCGCGACGGATCAAATATGTCGGGTAATCATTGCAATGGATCTTAATCCATTATGAATAATCCCTAATGAAGATTTCACAATGGATTTGTGTCTAATATAGGTCTATCAATCCATAGTGGGTTTTGAAAATTCTGTGATAGATTTATCTATCATAGATTTTAATTTTTTTTTTGTAGTGATGATTGTAAGCTAAACAAGTATGATTTGTAACAATAATCAAGACAACATGTGATCTTTACTACAACCTACTGTTATTACAAATAATAGGTCTGAGCATATTAGAATCCTCACGAAAAGAGGTCCACATAGTTTCTAATTACAAAACAAAACATCAAATTAAATGTAAAAGCGATTAAACAATCAATAAAGCATATAAACTTATTACTTACTCCTATAATTAGCATGGAAGTCATTGAGAACCACTATATATAGATAATTAATCCTTAGAGATCATCGGTAATTTAGAGAAAATAAAGAATAATGAGATATAATTAAAGGGCCTCAAATCTTACCTATTGATTGAACTCTAAGCAATAAGATTAATGCTATGGTTGGAATGAAATAAAGAATTAAGTGAAGATTTAAACTTGTACAGAAAGCTGAGTAAAAATTCCCCAAGTTTGTTATTAATGATCAATGATAGTTGATCCCCCTAAAAACATGTTTATAAAGGGTATTTATAAGTCCTAGTAAGGAATTCTAGTTCAATAAAATAGGAATTATCATAAGATTAGTAATCAAAATTCTAATAGGACAGCCAAAATTCTTTAAGTTTTTTGAAGTAAGGTCTGTATAGACCTGGGTTTAGAGAAAAATGTCCGCATGGAACTTGGGCTTGATAGGTCTAAAGGACCATGAGCCATGGGATCAGATACTCTATGTTAGCTATTGGCTAGTCCGTGTAGACATATAGTAAATTGGTCTGTACAGGCTATATACCTTTATAGTCCATCAAACCTGAGTTTTCGGTACTTAATCTTATTGCTTGGGCTTTTCTAGCTAACATCATAGACCTAAAATTAGGAAGCTTACATTTGCCCCCTATTTGTTATGTGCTGTGAAATGCAAATGTAATAGTGTACATCAAAGTAACTTAGTAAGAAATACTTACCTTCAAATTATGCTTCGATTAATCGTTGGTTGAATCCAGGATGGATATATATGTTGCACAATTGGACTTAATTGAATTGTACTTGTGATGGAAGCTTTAATATTTGATTGACCTCTAAGGCTAAATCAAAGTAAAGACACATAAAAAAAAGTAAATGTGTAAAAAGATATAAGGATACAAAGGTTCGAGTTTTTCCTAAACTCAACACAATTAACCATGGTGGTTTGTAAACCTCTCGGTATGTTCAAGGCAAGCAAGCCCCATTATTAGCCTTTAGGGTTAAGTCACATGGATTTGATTGTTGGTTCCATTCCTTACCTCTAAGTTTTGCATGTATCCTTAGAAGGTTAGAAAGATTCAAATTTTGACTGTATTGTTTGATACCCTTAACGCAATCAGCTTTTTATCAAATTGTTATATGGATTTAATAGGAGTGAATTTAGTTGGATTACATTGTTAACACTCTTGTCAAATATGATGATATTGAAAGTAAAATTAACTTTTTAATGGTGAACTTGAATAATCACACCAAGGACTTAAAGAAATAAAATTGTCAAATTAACTTTTAGTTGAATTTGCTATTTAATAAAGCAAAAATTATCATAATAACATTTATATAAATGCTTTGCGGATGTAGAAAAATGATGTTTAAGTTGAAAGAGGCTGAATCATGTATGGAATAACTGTATGTGAAGGCTGAATTGATTTTTATTAATTGAAAACTAAATAAAAAACCAATTGACCAAATTTGACAAAAAAATAATAAACATGTAAAAATAATTATTTTGAATTATAAATATCCTTACCTATAAAGAAAAATGTTCCTAATGATAAAGAATATTAAATCACATGTAGAATGATACAAAAAAGAGGTTAAATTGATTTTATTAATTGAAATTTGAATAAAAAGTCAGTTGACCAAAAATATGAGTAAATTTCTAAAACTTCTCTTTCTTGCACTTACTTTCTCATGTGTTGGCTATAAGGGTGTGATTGTTGTGGATCATAATTCCTTTAATGACTTACCATTGTGGAAAGATGTATTATAAACTTGAGAGTGAAATGCAAAGTTTTTCTTATGAAGATATTCTATCTAAATAGGCAAAACTAGAGTTAGTAACATAATAAAAAAAGGTAGTTGCAAAATATAATAGGTCATGCTTTCCATTGGTTTGTAGAGAAAATGTGGTTTTTCTCTCTTATCCAAACTTTGGTGATAAGTTTCAGTTTAAGGCTGTAAAATGAAGATTTCTCTATCTTCTTTTCATTTTCTTACCTCTTGTTTTTCTCTTGCAAACTTACCAATTCTTTTTTATTTTTAACTAAAAGCTAGACACAAATCTTCTTTGAATTTGTCTGAATATTTCCACCTATCATGCTTTTGGGACCTAAGGCAAAAAAAGTGTATACGGATATGAAATGGTCTTTTAGTTATTGTAAATCCGTACAGACTCTAAAGATCCACGTTTGATTGAAATTGATTTGTGCGGACTAGAATTGGTCTTTTTATCCATGTAAGTCCATGCAGACTCTAGGAGTTTGACGTAGGTTTGTGCGAATGTTGTGAAAGTGTAATGCTACCTTAGCCTATGCGAACTTATTATCAGTTTTAGAACTGAAATCTTTTCTTCTTATGTCTTTCTTTTGGTTTCTCTTTTCTCTTGTATTTTCCTCATACTCTAACTTATTCTTCTATTTTTTAAGTCTTGTTGGCTTTCGATGTGCTTTTCAAGTTAGCCCTAATGACAACTAATGAGATTCTAATTGTTCCAATAATAGAAGGCAATCTTTCGCTTCTTTTGCTGGCCTTAATGACCGAAATAGCAAATTTTACAACACTTAATGCTCCGACTAGTATAGAAATGCCCATCCGAAAGGGCTTCATCAGCTCTTACTTATCAATTAGTCGAAGACCATTCCTCTTATCAACAGGGTGCATTTTGGCAATAAAACATCAATTCTTGTAGATTTAGTGCCACGCCTACATGGAAGTGAATCCCTAGGTTTTCCTTTGATCCTTAACCTTTTTAGTAGAGTTTTTTTGGGTTGAATTTGGTCGATTTTTATTTTTTTACTTTTTTTTATTATTTTTGATGTGATAAGTTCGTATAGACCAAGTGGGGTAGGAGTAGGAGATCTATGCGAACATTAAGGTCTAAGTAGAATAGGTCTATGCAGACCTAAGGATGACTAAAATAAAAACTTAATTCTTAAGAAATGCATGTGTGATTTCTTACTATTTTTTAGCTATTTGGATAATAAGGTTCGTGCAAACCACCTTTTGCTCTTGTTGTGATGGATTTTAGTCCATGCGAACTTGTTGTGCTACTTGTGTGATATTTGTGCGAACATGTATTTCTAAAATATATTTTCTTGCTTATTTTTTCCTTTTTGTGTGATTTATGTTTTCTGGAAAATTTGTGTCGTCTATGTGGACCTAGATGGGATGATTGTCTATGAAGAACTTGTTTAATGTCCTTATATTGCTTGGTCCATATAGACTATTATTTGTGCTTAGTTAGTCCGTGTGGATTTCAATCTATCTTGAAAAATGGAAAATACACTAATGTTATTTTTAGGTTATTTTATGCATAATGCTTACATTGACCTCTTTTTTTTGTGTAGTCATGCCTGAAGTGCAAAGGCATGTAAGGCCCTTAATAGTGGTTTGTTGTGATCCCGACACAGGTAAAGAAGAGAATCAAGTTGACATGGTTTTAGGCATCCATCAGTCACTTGGTTAGTGGGAACTTTCGAAGGGAATTGCAAGCCTTAAGGGCACTATTAAATTAATGGATGGACACTACTCACACTTTCTATCTTATATTCAGTGAACTAATGATTATGCCCTTTGATTAGTCCTTTATCACAGGCATACCCTATTTTGATCAAGTCATTGCTTTTGATACTTATTATCAATACCTTATGCTAAGGTTGCAGAAGGGTCGAGACCTTTATGGCTTTATGCCCTATGACTGTGCTAGGAGAATTAGACATATAAGTATCTACGAGCACTTAATTCAGGTAGCTCATTTAGCCTTATATAAGATTGACTAGTATGCTTGAGCTTCTTTATCTATTGGGTACTACACTTTGCCAATACAAATGGCGATGTGAATTAGAGTCTCTTATTTTTCTTGTAAAAGATTGAGGAGGTTAATGACTAAAATTGGTGATGTTTGTCCCTCAAGTAGATGTACCAAAGTTTGGATGTGGTTGTTTATTCCTAGAAGAGCCACAGATTCATTTATGGTTTTTAGGTTTCATGTGATTTGCATGATATCTAAAACGAATGTTGTGCATACAGGTTTGGGCATAATAACTGCATTTGTTAGCTTAGCCCTATGAGTTGGATGTGCCTAAGTGCTTCCCTGTCATAGATAGATATATGTACTTGATATCTAAAGCTTAGAATGTGGCCTCTTTGATGCACTATAGATAGTATTTGAGCAGATGCGCTTGGAGCAAAGTAAGTATAACTGCAAAATAAACTTGTTAAAGTTAGTTATTTAATTTCTTAATGTTTGATTGGTACTTACCTAATTTTATAATATAGATAGATTTGGCCTGGTAGGGACTCCCATAGTAGGTGCTTGATTAGAAAATCATTTATGTTTAAGGTTTTTCTTCTCAGAGAGTCCTTCTAACCACTCCAAAGGCTTACTATTGGTTCTTGAGGGAGTGAGTACTAAGTTGGCCAATGGGACTAATTTCCAGGCATGTGCCATAGAGCCTTCCTAACATTATGTTATTCAAGAGGTATAATGATGATCTGGATTTTGTGTATAGCATGTCAACTGAGCATGCAAGTGCTCAGTTTTTGATAAAAGATGGCAAGGACTGTGCTACTTGGGTTACAACTCATTTATTGCCCCAGGTTCTTTATATTAGCATACCACCTGCACAAGTAATCATTTGGTTAGAAATTTATACAAATTTTTCTTTTGACTTTTCAATCATTATTATCATGTAAACTTTTACTCATGTTTCTAAGGCTGGACTCTCTTTGTCATCGAGGAAGAGAAAGATAGAGACTACAAGTGTGAGTACCTCTCCTACAGGTGTAAGATTCATGGCCATTTTTAGTTCATGTGCGCCTTCTCCAGGTAGCAGAGGTCATAGGCATGGATATTCTACCAAGCCTAACCTAATGAGGTTGTGGGCACATTAACGGATGTTCCTGAGTTGAGCTATATAAGATCTAATGAGTTCAGCAACCTTAAGTCTGTCTGTCTTAACATTGAGGATAGCTACCTACTACCTTTAAGCAAGCTGATACCACTTTGGTAGTTTCTAGACTTTTTAATTTTTAAATTACTTCTTCGTTTGATTAGATTCTAAGATGGTATGTTTACAAAAGTGATAAAGGCTCCTATTGACAGGATGACTAGAGTGGTTGAGGTACTTCACTAGGCTATAACCAATGAGATACGCACTACCATAGTAAGTTATTTGTTACATTTATATAACATAGTATATGTACATGTATGCATGATATATAAGATATGTACTAATGATTTAAAACCTTTTCACTATAGAATGAGTTGGTCAAGTGGATAGCTTAGTTGTGCATCTCAAGAAAGAAAGTGTGGGAGCTGAAGGCAGTAGATCAAGGTGAGATAAGCACCTCTGATGAGGACACTCTGAGCAAAGAAGAAGAATGGAGCTAGCCTCACTAGCATCGGTCTTTTTAGTACTTCTTTTTGTACATACTACTTTTTGAATGATTGTTACATTTGAAAACTTTTGGGATTTTGAACTTGTAAATACATTTATTGATATATTACACATTTTTGCTATGACAACATACTAAAATTCTTAAAACAAAGTAATTGGATCCTTGATCAAAATCTCACCATATATAAAGACATATTAATAAGAAATTTTACAATAATAGTCTTCTCAGTCAAGTTGTTCAAGAAAGGTTTAAAGTTAATTAGAAGTGTCATATTGAAATTTTAAAGCTAGGTCCATATGAACTATTTTGGAGCTAAGGCGTAAGGATGCACTGCTTTAAGTAGTCCATGTGGAAAATTATGGATAAGGTCCGTTCATATAAGTTTATGAGGTTCATGCAAACATTGACGTTACTGTGTCAAAAAAATAGGTTTATGTAGACATTCTGGGGTGTTTGGAATCCCAAATCCTTATAAAAATAGCATTTTCTTGCCTTAAGCTTATAAATAGCTCCTTATTTGGCTCATTTATGCATAATTCATCATAGTTTTATCTTTGCATCTTTATTGTCTTAGATTTTCAATTCCAAGGCCATTTGGGATTTTATTATTCTTAATATAATTTTTGCTATCCAATTCTTGAAGAAAGTGAGGATAGACCATAATTTCTTAATAGTTGTTGTGCACCACTAGGACCCAATTTTTCATATTTTTAACTTTAACAATTAAGAAATTGCCTCTCCAATGAAGGAATTTGCTACCATAATGAATTTTGACATCTCTATTAATGTTTTTGTCATCTTTACTTCTCATAAAGATTAGTATCCATTAGATGTTATGTGTGCTTTAGTTTTATCTCTTTCTATAGCCTAAAAGGTTATCTCTAGCATTGGACCTATTTTTATAGAATATGTTTTAAAGTTTACTAGCCATTTGGCACTATTATCACCTGATTGGCTAGATGCATGCTTTTATACATTTTAAGTAGCCATTGATAATGACCATAAATATGCCAATTGTAACTATAAGTTGCTTTAAGTACTAGATAGGATTTATTAGGAGGAAATCCTTTTTACTTGATTTTTGCTGAAACTATCTAAGATTTAGATGTTTTAAATGCATGAGGTTTTAGACTTATATGGAGATGTTTACTTCTTTTACATGTATGCTATTTTTTTATTTTGTCCTAACTTTTGCCTAGAAAGCCTTTTAGGTTTTCCCTATAACAGATAGTTTTACCAGTGTGCTTATGATAGTTTTCACACTAATAAGTGTGACTAATTTTTAGTTAGGTGTTCTATGCATGGATTTTCCAACCTAACGGTTCTTTTTTTCAAATATGGTTACAAGAAAAGCTTAAACTACTTTCAAATCCCTTAGAGAAGCTGTGGACTCATTATTTACCAAATCATCACTGTTCTAGGTGAGTGAAGAAGAAATTTAGCTTTAAAGATGACTCGATTTTATGGCTTAAAGATACCAATGCTCGTAAAGTTAGGTGAATGTGTCTGTGGTGGAAGATTACTCATTTCACTTTGTCTTGTCATGTCGATTGGGTCCTATTAATCAGATTGAGACATACGTCATTTTGCATTCCATCTTATATTTAGAGGAAGTTTGGCTTGAAGTCAAGAGCTTAGCTTGTACCATTAAGCTTACAAAGTGGAGTTTTGACTCACCATTTTGTCCATTCTATTCTTAACTTGTGGGAATGATGTTATGTGTTAAGGAATGTGTCTGATTCTAAGGCAAGTGATATAGATGTTACAACAATTAGATTACAAGCTTTATGAGGGATAATAGAACACTTTTATTAAAGAGAAAATGTGAAGCTATATCATTTACATCTAAAAAGAGACCTTGCACATGCTTTAGAATCTATTTACTTGTATAATGTTTCTCACTAAAAGGTAATTTGCAAAATAATGATTATCATAGAGCATTTTGGCATCATAACATGTCCCATTTAATCTTAACAAATACATTAATTGTCCTTAATAATACTACCATTATTAGCCAACCTTTGTAAATTTTCTTGGTTAAACATTTTTTCTTATGTCTTTTACCTTTTGCATGAAGTACCTATTTTTAGGTTTTCACCTTATCGGGGTGTCCTAATTTTTACCTAAGCTACCTTTTTAGGTTTTTGACTTAGCAGATTTTTCTTTTCATTTGTTTTAATTTTTATTATTTATTAATAAAAGTACTTCTTTAGCCTGTCCAAGTTTACTGGTTAAAAGAATTCATTGTCCATTAAGTTAGGCAACTTAATAGCTTCATATTTCAAGAGCTTCTTAACCAAGTATGGGCCTTCCTAATTAGGCTTTAATTTGCCTTTAGGATCCGTTAGTAATGGTTTAGCCTATTACAGTACCAAATCTCCTTTCTTGATTGTACTTATCCTAACCTTTTTGTTATATGCCTAGTTATTCTCTTCTAGTAAAGCTACATGTGATACGAGATTTCATCTGTTTCTCATAAATAAACACTAGTTATTCATATCTTACACCAGCCCACTTATTTTCTAGAATTTTTGCCTCAAGTAACACCTTCAAAGATGGAACCTTTGTCTTCATTGGCAGTACTGTTTTTATTCTATATACTAATGAATAAAGGGTTACTCTTATTGAAGTTCTAGTTATAGATCTATAGCCCTAGAGTGTGAAAGGTAATATTTCTGCCCAATCTTTATAAGTGTCATCATTTTTTATAATATTTTCTTTACATTCTTATTAGTTGCTTCTACTGTTTCATTTGCTTATGATTTGTAAAGAGAGGACTTGTGATGCTTTATCCCATACTCCTTCAACAATTGCTTAATTTTACCTTGGAACTATACTTTATTATCCAAAACTGTGTGATATGGCAAGCAATGTCTATAAATATGATTTCATTTAATAAATTTACTCATATGCTTTACCCCTAAATTATTAAAAGAATTACCTTTAACCCATTTAAAGAAGTAGTCAATTGCCACTACAATATTCCTATGCCCTCAACTATAGACAGTTTTATTCTTTTATGATATCAATGCCCCAAGATGAAGATAACAATTATGAATACAAACTTATAAGTTCTAATAGTGGTAAATGGCTCAAATTATCATATATTTAATACTTGTGGCATTACTTCATGAACCCATTGTAATCAGTATCCATTGTCAGCTACTAGTATCCTAGACTTATGACCTTTTTATTTAAGTCTTCCCATTCATGTGTTGCCCACATACTCCTTTTAAACTTCAATTATCACCTTTTATGCTGCAAATTTGTTTATGCATTTAAGTTTGACACCATCATGATATCTTTTGTATAACACTTCTTGAAAGGATATGAACTAAGTTGACAACTTGTACAGTGCCCTCTTGTCTTTTTCAAAAGCATCTTCAAGAGACTCTTATTTCTCTAAGTTGTTTTGAATATCATGAAACTAGGGTAATCCATCATCTGTTCCTATTTTTACTATTTTGAGTATATCTATGTAAATTGGATATTTAGAATTAGTGAATTACATTAACTTTATTAGCATTTTCTTTAAACATTCTACTACTGAAATGAACACTATTAGAGCATCTGTTACTTGTTTTTATTCCCAAGAGATGTGGTGAAAGGTGCATTTAGCATATTCTTATGCCATATCTATTACTATCTTAACGTAACACATGAGATTTTCATCTTTGACCTCCTAGTTGCTATGTGCTTGTTGGATTACCAACATATAGTCTCATACACTTTTATAGTCTTTGGCCCTAACATGTATAAAAGGACTTCAATCTATAAACTCATGCTTTATATTCTACTTTGTTATTAGTAGTTGAGAATTCTAACTTCTTTGCTAGGAACATTTATTCACCTGTAGGAGTAACTAATAGGATGCCTACACCTACTCCTTTTTAGATAACAAATCAATTGAAATACATCTTCCATCGTTCCTAGAAAATTGCTTCTAAATGTTCATCTAGGAATTCAAATTTGACATTATCACAGTCAACTAGTTGTTAGGCCAAGAAGTCTGCAACTGCTCTACCTTTGATACTTTTCTTGGTAATGTAGGAAATTTCAAACCCTTATAATAGAAGTATTTATTTTCCCATCTTTCCAAATTAGGGACAACGCAGTTTGAAGATAGCATAATTGGTCTTGCTTTGCTATTGCTTTAACTTTGTATAATTAAAAATAATGTCGTAGCTTTTTGGAAACCCATATTTCTCCTAGGCAATTTTTTTCAACTTTAATGTACTTTTGTTCATTAGGAAATAACTTTTTTGCTTAAGTAATAAATGGTATATTTAACTTTGAATTCTTCAGCTTGTACTATCATGGCTCTGATAGATCTTTCATTGATTGCAAGGTAAAGAATCAACCCAATATTAGGTTTAGGAGGTCAACGAACCAATAGATTGGTTAAGTATTGCTTGATGGCATTAAATTCCTTTTGATTATCATTATTCCATTCACATGGTTAATTCTTTCTTATAAGTTTAAAGATTGGTTCATAGATAGATGTGAGCTTTGCTATAAACCTAAGAATGTATATTTTTCCTCAGAATCCTCAATGGTTACCACTTCACCTTCGAATGGAAACTTTATCATTTGATAGAGTGTAGGAACTCAACTAAGCATTTGAAACCATGGTCCACTGGGCAAAATTAAGATGGTTGTTAAGATGTCTATATGATAAAATCAACTTAATCAATAATAGGCCCTATTTAGACCTTGGTAACAAATGAACCTTCGACTTGCCTTTAGGTGTCGTTATATGCTTTAACAATGATACTAAAAGGTTGTAAATCTTTTTCTTTAATCCCCAAACCTGCTAGGACTTTGAACAGGCAAGTACATAAAGAGGATCTATCATTGTGATCCGATTTTCTTTCCATTTACCTTAGCCTACATGAAAAGAGGCGGATTGTGGTATCACCCTTTTATGGGAAGATCTTCATCAAAGAAAAAGATGACCCCCTTTTTTTACCAATTTTCATGACTTTAACAAGTTTTTCAAGGGAAATGGCTTCAACAACTTTCTGCCTATGTGATTATGATGACATCAATAGATTCTAATGCTGATTTGGGCTTAAGACTTTTTAAGCTATTTCAAAACTTTTTCATCTTTAGCTTCTTTGGCTTTTTTAAGCTCAGTTTCTTTATTAAGTATAACCCGATTGTTCTTTTCAATCTTTTCCACCATTTCTCCTCTAACCCCAAATCTCTTTTTTCTTGAGCTCTTCAGGTTTTAACTTAGATGAACCATCCTAAAAAGCTAATAACTTTAAGCTCTCTAAGCTCACCTTTATTTTCACTATCTTAAAAATTAGCCATAAGAATAATGGCACTAGTGCTCACCTCCTCGCTCATTTTGTGGTTAGGTCTATATATATCCTTTAAGACATATTCCTTGAGAAGCCTAGATTTAAGCATGCAAATAGATTGGTTATGCTTAAGTAAGGGGTTGGACCGATCACAGGGTTAAGAATATGCTTTGTATCAATTAAATTCTATATGGCTTGCTGAAGAGCCTTACAATTGTCTATTAGGTGGCTCATTCTCTAATGGTAAGCGTAATATTGATCTTGGCAATGATTAGGTGGTAAAGGCCCATTGGACTTACCCTCTTTTACCAATTTCCTCATTTTTAAAACCTTAGTCCTTTTCTTATCCGAGTAATCGGAGAAAGATTCATTGGGCTTTTGTCAAACTAGCTTAAGATATTTTAAGGTAACTTCTATGCAAGCATTATTAGAATATTGCTTGTTAAAAAATCGGGCTAATTCTATTTAGTTGTCCTTAATTTTTCTCTCATCACTATGGTATTGGTTGTAGACATTGGGTTTTTGAGGCCCCGTATTTAGTTGCCTAATAATAAATTAAGACAGCAAAATTCTAGTAAATAAAAACGATGTCACCAAATTTAAGATCCTTTTTAAAAAAACTCGAGAAAAATATTTAACTTTTGATTATTAACTTTAACCCGTCCTGATAAGCTCGCAGTATGACCCAAAATGTGAGAAAACTTCACCCCCAGCAGTATGGAGTAAAATTTTCAAAAAAATCAATTAAAAATAATTTTTTTAATTTTCACTATTTTAGGATAAAACGATTTCGTTTTGGTGCCCAAAACGGTTATTTGGCTAGATCGAAAAATACCATTTTTGGCTCCCAAAACAACATCATTTCCTGTATCAAAGTCATGTGCGAACTCCTAAACAGACCACAGAAAACGGCCATTTTAATAGAGAAAATGATTATCGCAAATGCCCATTTTCTTATAGCCAAAATTGTTGTTTTTAATCTCAAAGTTCGTATATATAAGTCAAATTTCGCATCAGTCTAAAAGGTCAACTTTTCTCGGTAAATGCACATCTAAAAACACAAAAAATACTTTTCAAATACTATTTTTCTAATTTTTGGAGGTTTTTAAAAAATTCTTTATCCTTTTTCTCTCGAGTTAATTGAAGATTATTCCTGAAGGCAATTATACACAGTAGGTTAACCAAATTTTCTTTTTTTTCTTTATTTTCTTTTTTTTGCATTTGTCTATCAATTTGACGTGGTGCCTTTTTATTTTATTTTATTTGTTGTCCATTTACCAGTTAAATATGGTAGCTTTATTTTATTTAGGTACTAACTTATTAGTTAGATGTAGTATCTTTATCTTATTTGTCCACTATTAATACGTTATTTTTTCTTTTTTTTATTCAATTATTATTCGTTTCTTTTCACATGTTATTTATTTAATTCTTTATTTTTATTTCTTATTTCCTTTATTATTTATTTAATTATTTATTTTATGTTCTTTTATTATTCTTTTTGTTGATTCTATTATTTCTTTCATACTAACATTGTGTTTTTATTGTAATGCGAGTTGTATGAGATCTATTGGGGTTTTATTTAATCTAATTTTTTCCTTCTTATTAAACATCTAGTGAAGTTAACCCTTTGTTATTTTTCTCCCTTTATTTTGCTATTTTATTATTTTATTATTTTGTCTAACTTTTATTTTCTTCTTCATTTTTTCCTTTTATTTTATTTATTTTTATTCCATTTTTATTTGAGTAGATTATATTTTAGGTAATTTTGATGTAATTTTATTTTTATTCGATCAATATTTTGGGTAATTTTCATATAATTTTTATTTCTTTTGGGGTCATAATATATTTTAAGTAATTGCCATGTAATTTTATTTTCATCATGATGATTTTCCTATATTTTTCATGAATATTGTAATAGATAAAAAATGATTTTTACACGTTATAAAAAAATAACCAAATTGTTATACGTTATAAAAAATAACCAAATTATTTTATACCTAATTAATTGGTGTTTTTCTAATAAAACGGATTTTGATTTTTTCATAATAAATGTCACAAATAATAAAATTTGTTTTCTAAAAATTGGCATGCGGA
>CANXYI010748055.1:0-12569 GCA_948208565.1 Hura crepitans | reverse complement strand
TATCGATAACATTTAAATACTAAGACTTAATATTATATGTAGCCACCACCTCATAATTGTTAAATACTTTTATATTATGTTACTAATTTTTTTCATTATATTTTCAACACAATATCAAATATTCTATCTCAACTCAATCATCATATGTACATAGATTTCCAAGTATCTTGTATGCAAATTCTCATTATAAAAATATACATGTATATATATAATATACTTTAACATCTTAGCTTATATATACATCATTCCTATCTAATCTAAAATCATTTCAAGGCTATATTTAATATTTATGATGATGATGTATATATATATACACATACATACATATATACATACATATGTATATATGTATGTATGTATGTATGTACAAAGCCAAAATAAACATGCAAAAACATGTTTTAGCAACTTATACAAGCTTATTAGGTCTTAATATTTTTTTAGAAACCTCTCATAATTATATGAACATAGTTTCTTTTTTTTACCTATACTAAAAAGACATGTGCCCAAAACTGGATAATGGGATTATCTGGGCCACAGAGGCTGTACTCGACCATAGAGGTCATACTAGTCCACAGAGGCCATACTGGACTCAAAGGTGATAATAAGGTACTGAAGTACCTTAGTAACTACTATCTAGTCATAATGAGGTATTGAAGTACCCTAGTAGCTATTATCTATCTATAGTTGACTGGCCAACCTATCTAGACTAGGTTGTCTAATCATATGGGCCATCATAATAACTTATTAGTTTCACATACTTAAAGTACCTTTTAGAAGTTTTACAAGTCATTTGGCTAACAAATGACCAAATTGGTGTAACTCATATTCTTTAGTCATGATGTTCATTCCAATATCATATTTCAACCATTACAATAACAAATATATTAGATCACAATCTCATCATGATTTATTTTTAATGATTATTTTAGTGGTTGCTCTAATGTTTTAGGGGTTGATCTAGACTCTTACTTATCTTTTTTGTTCTAGTGGTTGTTCTAGACTCTTACTTATCTTAACATTAGGCCATTCAGCCATAATCATATTATTATGCCAAAATGCATTTCAAGCCTCCAAATCAATCATGCCATCTAACATTTCATCTTATTCATGCACATTTACAAATTCACCTTATTGTTTTACTAATTTTATAACATACATCACTTCCATAATTAATTCTAGGTAATATCATAACATACTATGTTATAGGGTTTACTTATATAATAATATTCTAATATTATGCTTCACTTCATATCCATACTCATATATAACTTTCATTACATTCTCATACTTGAATCATTTGCATGCCAACCTTAGCATTTTCATACATTGTAGATTACATGTATAAATTTCTTGATTTTTTTAATATGTAATTACATACTACCATATAAATACATATCATAGGAGCTAAAGAAGACATACCTTATCTCATTCAGCTAGAAAGTTCTTCTGTACACACATCACTTCATTCATCATATACATATTAAGAGCTTGCATTTCATAAATCATGTTTCTCATACATCCTAAGAGATTTATTTGTGTCATCATTTCATCATTATATTTTTCATGAAAGCATTATTCATTTCCATATACCATTTGATTTGGTGCTATCAATTAGAAAGATTCCATTCTTATTATAGGACTATTTAGCCAAAAAGCATATATCATAACCAATTTTCACTTTCCACTTTAAAAACACACAACAAATATACTTTGCAATAATTCATACATTATATACACTAATCTAGCTAATATTATTCTTATACAACAAACTCATCATATCACTTATCAAAATTCAAATTTCTCATATATTCATATTCTTTTTTAGACATTTTATACACCAAATACACCTAAAATTCAAGCACTGCCTTACTTCTAACATAATCATTTCATACCTTTTTTTTAATATAATCTTTAATTATCCACATTATATATAACTGGGCCATTTAGCCATATTACATGTACATCATGCTATATTATTTTACTTTCATAATAACCTTAAGTAGTAATACATGTCATCACATTTCTTAAGTACATATATATATAATAACACAATATTACTTACATGTCATCAATTGACTTCATTATAATTGGTTTTATGCCGTAAAATATAGAATGTGATATTATCACTTCAGTTTCCTATTTCCTATTGTTAAACTTAAAAGATTTAGCCATTATATGTCCTCATTTCTAAGAATACATTTCATGCTTTTTTGTGATTTTAAACTCAATGGCACCTACACATACTTATAGTACTTAATATGCATACCAATACACATCATATACATTAAAAATACATGGTCACACTCACTCGGCCATTCCTTTTCACACACTATCATATTTGACCACCATTCTAAGTAAACACATATCCATTAATACTTTTAAAGTACACATTTAACCTATGCATTAATCGTTATTCTACTATCAAAATACTCTCATAACATCATTCATCATTAATACATACTTTAATAATGCATTAATTATACAATTCAATCATGCTTTCAAGCATTATATATATTAGATACATATACACCAAAATGCTTCAAAGCATACTTTAAGCCTCAAGATGCCTCCTCTTTCCCTTTCCCTTTGTCACTCTCTTCTTTCTCATCAAGCATAAACGTCACACACAATAAAAAAATCATAAAAATTGCAATACAATTCCAAACATTAAATTGACCATAAATAACTCTTCTTGGGTTCCAAATACATTATAGAAAAATATCAAAACTCAAGAAAAATAACTCACCCCATACTTGATCACGATTTACATAAACCTTTAATCTATTATTTCTTTAAATATACTCCTTTATCTAGCCATTGCTCTCTATAAAAATGTTTACAAATCGTACTTAAAACCCTAAAAAATTGAATCAAATTGGCACTTTTAAATTTTCTTATTTTTTATAAAATACTTCTTGATATTAAAAAATTCTAACTCTGCTCCCATCATACTCTTTAGAATATTTAAGCTATAAGATGTGGTAATCTCAAATCTATTTGAGCAAAAATAAAATATTTTGCAATTCAGCTTTAATTGTGTTACTATTACAGTGCATTGTCGTAAAACTTCACTTCTCTTTTGAACCATTTTAATGACCTTGTTTTCATTATAAACTTTGCACAAAATTATTTTATAATTAATGCTTTCATCCTATAACATTAGTGTAACCCAGGTCTTAAAAATATTATTCTCGAATGTAATTAGTTGTTCACTATCCAAATCCTTTGTTTTATGTAAAACTGCACTTATAACATGTTTAACACTTGTACTTTTCATCAATAATAAAACCCTAATCACATCCTGAAAGTCACTATTCATAACCTTAGGATAACTATTCATTATTTTGAGATTTTTGGGTGTTACAATATATGTATGAAAGTGATGAATTAATAAGGGTATGTTACATGAATGAACTCTTTTGGAGAAAAAATGAGGTTCGAAGAATAAGTGTGGTGTGTATGATATTGGTTGGCCATAATGTGAGTAATATGTGAAAAGTGATGTGTATGAGTAATAGTCATTGGATGTGAGTTGAATGCTTGCTTTAAGGGTGTTAGATGAGGAAAATGATGCAACATACTTATGTTTGAGAATTGAGTTGGCTGAATGATACACTATAACCTTTAAGCTTATATAATATGTATGGATATAGTAATGTGTGACCATATGTTAAGATAATGAATAAGAGGCATATATCATATTGTGAATGAATGGTTAATGATGGTAAACAAATAGGTATGATCTAAGCAATAAACAATATTAAGAGGTTTAATAATATCTTTTAAGTATGCATTTAATGAACATTGGTTGATGCTTGAAAGATAGATTGGGCCAAAACCATTATATTATAAAAATAAACTGTATGTAAGAGGCTTATTAATTTTAATCAGTATGTATACATAGTGTATATGTTATTAAATTATGAAAACAATTGATTATGCAAATAATGATGTATGATACACCTTGAATAAATGAAAACACTATGATAAGAAAAGAGATAGTAAATTTTGATGTATGACATAAAGCAAGAAAGTACTGAATAATGTTTTTATTAAACATAAATGAATGATCAAATGACGTGTGATACGGAATAAACCATGGAGTAAATATGAAAGGAATATCAAATTTATGCAGGACCTCATGTAGCTATAAGAGTATGAGTAAATAATAGATAATGTATGTATAAAATAAGAGTATGAGTAAGAAATAAATAATGTATGTATAAATGACTATGTGATGATGACTAAAAAATGATATCACTATGAATGTGGATATGAAATGAATATAAGAACTTATATCTTTGATATGGAATAACTCTGAGAAAGTGACATACATGGCATGATCTTATGGCTATGTATGTTGTACAGCCTAATGGCTTATTTTAGTAACATAAATATTATCTCATTATGATATATGGGTGAATGGCTTAAAGATGTTATTTGATGATGTTTGAGAAATCTATGAGAAACAAGCATAATAATTATGGGATGTAGAAGTTATAGAAGATCATAGATTTTTAAAGGAAGCTACTTATGTTGTTTATATGTAATCAGTATATGACATTAGTTATCATTGGATATAGACACTCATATGTATTTGGTTTAGGGCTATGGGCCTAAACATGTATCAAGTATTGTATGTAAACTTTTACATATGGTTTGTGTCTATGATGTATGCTTATGTGTGGTTGAGTATATGCATGTTTAAGTTATCTAAAATGTATATGAGATTGGTTGAAATTTATGTGTAGATTGGTTTATTTGAGTTGAGATTAAGGTTTGGAAAGACTGTAGTTTGTGAAGTATGAGTTTTAGAAGTGCTTTTTATACAACTTTTTTAGTATTGGGATAGTGTAATCAAACAGGCATTATGTTGTCAAAATTTTGACATGATGACCTTAAATGGTTTAACCCAACTTTTGGATGGTATAAACATAAGTTATGATGTTTTATGATAATGTGTTAAAAAAGGATGAAAATGTTTTTAAGTAACTTGGATTAGCTAAAGTTAAGATAATGGTTGTGCACTATTCCTCATTGGGATCCATGAACAGGTCAGGTGAGGTATGTCACATTTTGTGGAATTAGAGCCCAATTTAGGCATTCCTTGGTATAAGGAATTGAATAAGGATCATATCAATGCCTAAAATTGTAAGAGTATGCTGATGGGTATTGATAAGATATTTTCTTTTATTTCATAAAACCTTGAAAAGAAGTAGAGGTAAAAGATAGGTTGTTATGACATAGTGAGATTATGGTTATGATGAATAGTTAATTGGCAAATATATGAGAACTATATCATAAAGGGATATGATGTTAATAGAGTATTATTGGTATAAGTGAAGATTCTTATATATAATAGTATAAAAGAGTATGAGTGAATGTATTAACAAAGAATAGGAAGTAAAGTATCAGTGAACTCAATTAGAGATATGTGAGTTTGATACTCTTAGTGTACTTGTCAATTTTCCCTGATATTAAAGGCCATTTTTTTCATTGACATATAAGAAATGGGGATCGATTATGCATCATATCATATGAGCATCATTTTAAGAAATTGCATAAACATGTTATATCATTATTCTCATCGACATCATCATATATACATTACCACAACAGTTCTTTCATGTATGCATATTTCTCTGATTGAGAGGGAAATTTGATAGGATACACTTATATAAGTGGATGATATAAAAAGGTATTGAGATATTCATGATAAAAGTTATTATGTTTAAGGACATAATTGAACAAAAGAGAAGAGTTAAACTCATGAATATAAATGGAACTGATTATATATTGGTATCTATAACAAGGAGTGGTATAGAGATAATCCTATAAATAGATAGGTTTGTTGTTAAGAATTTATAGATTAGAATGGTGCAATAGAAGCGTGATGGTATCATTATATGAGATAGACTTGGACATATAATAGTGATACACATTAGAAAAAGGATAGCAAAGAACATCTTAAAATACAAATGTTTATGTGTTATGAAAACCATTATGAAATGCCTAAGAGGGGAAGTAAAGAAATTGTGAAAAGTTAAGTCAGTGAATGATAAAAAAAGTGATAAAAAAGAGATAAGCCTAAACATCAGATGATATGAAGTTAAGAAAGGTTGTTCTATACCGAGCAAAGCATTGAGGGGGTTAATATAGAAGTATGATATTGGGATGAATGGAGCAGACATATAAGTTGGTGGCATAACATATAACAGAACCCTAAGAATTTTGCAGATGAAATCCTTTTTAAGAGGAGAAGAAATGTACTACCTTAAAAAATCCTGAATCGTGAATAGTAAATCTCGAGGTTATGAATAGCGACTTTTGAGACATAAATAAAGCTTTTCTTACTAATCAAAAGTACATGCTATAAATAAGCTATATGTAACACCCTTACCCGGTTCCTGAAGGAACCTGACTAGAGATGCTACTTCCTGTAGGTCACCCATCCTATATCTATCCTAAGTACCATTCGTTTAACATTTATAGTCTTGTTTACCCCAGTGGTCAATTATTATTATTTGTTATTATGATATTATGCTACTCTTATAATGTCTATAAATGAATGTTCCAACCATCCATGGGATATAGCTCACAAAAATTTAGGCAGCATAATGGCTACTCGAGTGAAAAACCAAAAATTTTAAACTTGCAAAACGCACTTCTATATTCAACATCATTATTCTCACTAGCTCTTGGACCTATCTGGTCCCCTAATCAATTAGTCATCTCAGCACACAATCACATCACATAAGGTTTTAGACCTATCATTAGGCAAACATGTAATAATATATACATATCCATGCATAATATGAGTATAGATAGCCATATAGGTTACAATATCTTAAAACATGTTTTCAGTAACATTCATATTTTAGATCCAACCCTTTGCTATGCTCGAGTGTCTAACACTCAGGCCTACAAAAAGACAAAAATGTACCTCTAAAGCTGATTTGCTACACTGTACATGTTAAGGCTGGATCGCTTATACTATCTACAACCTAAGCATTGGGACACCGACATGCTGAGTATAAACTCAGTGGTGAATTTAATGTAAAATATATATGTCATACACACAATTATGCAATAGTCAAATATCAGGTCAGCCATGTGAAGATATAGATACAGTTACTTGCGATTCTATCATGTATTAGCTAGTTTTATTACATCATATTCAATATTTTATAGTTTAGTTAAACTTGCCAAGTTATATCTATCAGTTTTAATCATGCCAGACATATCATAAATTCACTCCATCATTACCATTTACATTTATTCCATTATTCTATTTCAGTCATTACCATTTACCTTTATTACCATTATTCTATTTTAGGCCCATATTAGAAAGACTACACTTACAGACACTAGATAGCGGGATTTAGACGGTGTAGTGGCCCACATTTTAGACCTTGGTAGTTACACCTACCCAAATCCATCTAATAGTAGGGATTAATTTATGAGAACCTCCCAAATTGGAGTGGTAGGTATTAGTCTTGGTAGACCTCCTAACAATAGTAGGGATAGCAAGGATTAGCCTTTTGGGACCTCCCAAATCCCTATCAACATCTCAGGTGGATAGCAAGGATCTGCCTATAGGGAGGTCCTAATACACAGGTGTGTAAGGCTCATTAATAGAATCTCAACTGCTGCACCTACCATCTCAATCATGTAGGCAATGGCCCAGAAGGACCAAAAACCCCTAATAGTTACTAATTCCCTAGTTGACCGGTCAACCCATCCAGTGGGTGTCTAATTGATATGGCCCAAATCTCTATTATTAATTTATTAACACAATTATAGGTTATTTATTGATATTCATAATGTCACTGTATTCTCACACTGATGTGCACACTTGTACTTACACACATTTCCCCAATTACGGATCACTTCATAAGCAAAACACTTTTTATTTGGTCATTTTCATAACTTCCATTCTGATGTCATCATTATTAAGCCATTCATTCCATTTGTACTAGTGTTTCACATTATCATCACCAACATTTCCATACCTCAATATCATTATCAATGCCATTACTTATCATCATGTTTACTTGTATTCTTCCATCTAATTCATTTATGTACACGTATTCTTATCATGCCATTTTCTGATGCCGCAATGGTTACTTTCACACACACCTTACACACTTGGCACACATTAACACATTTTAACATACACAATGCATTTTTACCTTCCTTTATTTTCCTTACCCATCATTCCAATATAAACACACTTTATGTTTACTTCATTGCTTAATTGCCATTCCATTTCTTATCACATATATAAGCACACTTCACGTCACTGTCATACACCATTCAGCCACACCATGAACATACATATACATATGGTTTTCTTCCATACTAATCATGCATATAATCTTCTCATTTTCATGTTAACATAATTATGTACTCATTCCATATCAAGCATGCACACATACACACCAATTCACACTTCCATCCACACTCACATGCACATATACATGGACACACATCATGACACACGATTACATTAAAATCACATACCTAGGGTATGAGAACACACTTTTCCACCACTTTACTGCTTATGATAGCCTTCCTTACCAATTCTTTTCCCTTGACCTAAAACATACACATTTAGGGTTTAGAAAAATTCCCAAAAATGCTACACAACTCCAAATTAAAATCTAAGTACATGATTTTTCTTAAAACACTTAAAGCTATCTAAAACAAAAATAAAAAGTGAGATTAAAAGCCTTACACTCAAAATTGTCACTATTCACCCCTTGTCTAAATCTCTCTTTCTAGTCAATATTTCTCAATTTTGTCACTTGAAATAGCTTTTAGTGGTTGTAGAGGTAAAGACTTGTATAATTTTTATGGGGTTTAGGTGTGTGAGAGAAAAAAGAAGAAAAAATGGTAGAGGGAATCCATGAGAATAGTATCGGCCATATGAAGGAGGAGGGGGAAGATGATGATCCTTAGCACATGTGGCACTCCCACATGTGCTAACCCTTTTATATTAAGTGTTTAGATGGCTCAAATCACGCCACATAGTGATCCAACAGTCTATTTTAATATGATTTTCTTTTAAATTTTAGAAATTCAAAATAATTTTGTTGGACCTCCAAAAATCATGATTTTAGTGCCAAAAATCCTTGATTGTCCCCATTAAGGGCCTTGTAAAATCTCAGGCCAAAACTCCCTTGAGAGTTAGGGTTATTATTCATTCGCGTAATTAAGAAATTTCAAATAAATATCGAACAACCTCAGAATATTAAAATTCCTTCACCAATAGGCTCATTGGAATTTTTAAGCTTCAAGGTATGGCATTTTTAGGTCTATCTAGGTACATCTCAGAGCTGTCCCAGCACAAACTCAATTAAAGTCACTATTCACTAGTTCTTGGCTCAAAATGATTTATTAGTTCTGCTAAAAATTTTAATTAATTCGTTTTTATCCTTTTTTGGCCTATCAAAGTTTTATGACCGATATTCCCCTTTTTAGCGACTTTTTGAGAGACAATATTCTTACCTCAGAAGTACTAGTAATGAAATTGAGTTTTATGGGCATTAGATTGTAGGTGTAGTTGGCATGAAAATAAGGATGTTTAGATAGTTAATAACATAACAAGCATGTGAGTGAATAGTAATTTTCAAAGAGTGAAAAGTGTTTTTTGGTACCCATGATACATTAATTGAATAAGATGAAAGTATTAATTATAATATGATATTAGGTATCACACCCCCTGTCCATTCTTGAAGAAAATAGGCAAAGCATGCCACTTCTCATGAGGTCACTCATCCTTGGATTTTCCCAGAGGCCTTTCATTTGAACTCTTACCTAATCATTAATATACTCGTTTAGAAATTTTCTTTAATAGTTCTTATGATCTGAAATGATCCTGCCAGGCATATGACACTCATATGCCTAATCTTACAGCCAAATATTAGTCTAGTATGTTATTATAGCCACAACCTTATTTCCTACTATTATGGATTACTATGCTAGCAAATCAAGTATTCTCACACCCATTTACTCATATTAACATGCATGAGTGCCTGTACTCATTATACCACATAATCCAATCATATAATATCATACCTGGACAATCGTCAGCTGCACTGCTAATTTTCTATTGCACATCTTCTTAAATCTACCACTTATACATTGAAAACCCAATACACTAAGTATGCACTCAGTGGTGAATTTAACCAAACATACCATGTATAAACTATCGCATGTAAGCACACAATACCTTTCAGTTACATCTTTTTTTATAATTTCCAATCCCTCTATTTTGCCTTTTCATAAGCTTACCCTTTCAATTAAACCTTTATTAATATCATAACCCATGGTTTCACATGATGTCCCACTATTAACTACTGATTCATTATCCCTTAATTATTATTCTTACTGATGTTCTTCCATTCTAGCTATCCTTACTATATCTAGATTTTGTCATTTTCATAGCTTAACTTATTTCTTTGAAGTGATTTCCAATCCACTTACTTTCTTAGTCTTTCATCTTTTTAGATAATCTCATTAAGTTAACATACGTTTATTTAATTCTCAGCCTTTCCAACTATTCTTTAATCTTAGTATGTTTACTCGTCAATTATTTCAATCACGATAATTTATGCCTCAGCTTTCTCATTACTATCATATTGAGTCTATTCAAATTCTTTTTATTTATCCTTTATCCCCATAGGTTTGGGAAGAACTCCCAACCACTAGATAATAGGATCACGATGTGCAGTGGCCCCCATTTTGGGGCTCGGCTACTGCACCGACCCCTATAGTCTGAGAACTAGACAAGAAACGAAACTGTACCTTGGCCTGTATTATAGACCTCGGTGTCTGAAGACAACCAATGGTGGATACTTAGGGACTCATCTATAAACCACTCTCTATATCCACAATAATAACCTATAATGCTGGGACTCCTCATAGAACCTCAGTGGCTGCACCCGCCATAATCAATATATGGTAGTAGGCCCTAAAATGACTGACTACCTAGTAGCTGCTAATCCCTAGTTGACCAGCTAACCTATCCAATGTATGAACAACCATAAATTTCCAAATTTCCATTTTTAGTTATCATTCACAACTATTAAATTTATTATTCAGTTCATCCATAACAATATCTTATTCTTCAGGATCATTCTTGATTCCCTTACCCATAAATTTCCATTGAATGTCTTTTTAAGTTTCCTCAAGTAATTATGTCTTCATTTTCCACTCCAATTTAATCTTCCACTTTATATAATTGTCTTATACCATATTTCTTAAGGAATCTTGCCTCATTTCCATAAACCTTAATGGGTTATTCCATGTATTTTAGCTTACATAATTCTTGCCTAATTGTCTCGTAACATAGTTCTCAGATTTAGTGATTTTACTTCGTTCAATGAAATTAGAATTAGAATTGTTGGAGATGCTGAGAATTTACTAAAAACCAAATAAAATAAAAGTGTTGTTTTAAGTTGGTTCCTCTTGATTTTTAAGCACGATCTATTTGGGACCATCGGATATTGTTACAAATGATTATTTGGGATAAAAAAAGTGATGATTGGTGTATAAAACTAGAAGAGAAAAATTCAAGAAATAAAAGAAGATTTATGAAAGGATTTTAAGTAGACTTTAAATCATAGCCATTAGATTAAGGTTAGGTTTAATCTTGGCCTTTTAATTGGGTTTATAAAAGTCAAGAATTGGTCAATTGAAAGAAAGTAGCCTCCTCTTTTCTAAAAGAGTGTCAGCTGTTAATGGGAAGTTTAAGCTTTTGAGCTTGAATTCCTTCATGCACTCAACTTTTTATCAATTTTAAATCTTTATTTAAGCCCTTCTAAAGGCTTTTCATGGATCAATTTTTGTTATGGAAGAGTATTCTTGAAGAAATTATGGATTTTCATGTATGGATGAATAGTGACACCTTTGAGTGTAAGAGATTTTATTTAGAGTTTTATATTTTTCTAGAGTATTTTGAGGACCCCAATAAGAAATTTTTGTGATCAATGTGTCATTTGGAAGGTTATTTTTTTTATTATGAATTTTTTTATTTTGAATAAGGTGTATGTTGGAGAGGAAGGAAAGAAGAACAAGGGGAAAAGAAGAGAAAAGGTTAATTAAAGGATTAAGAAGCCATTTTGGCTTGCTTAGGTATGTGTATCCCATAAAATTATGCCTTGAAGTATAAATGTGTGAAATGAAAATATGTAGGTGTCAAGGCATTTAATGTCTAAATGTGCATATATATTAATGAGAAATGAAATGTGTAATCAATTAGTAGATAAATGATGTTAATTACATGTGTTAAAGGCATTGATTAAAGAACTAAAGTGAGATTTGTGTGTTAATGAGGTTAACCGAACCCATGGGTACTTATGTGTGATTAATGTATGTGTACTATAAGTATGTAAAGGTGCATAAATATTGAATGATCAAGATGAGTGTTAAACTTATTATGGCTAAAATTATGTGTGAGTGATTTGTAACACCTTATATTTGATCCAAAAAGGATCTGTATATAAGATGCTACATTACTGATGTGGTGACTTCCATGTTTTGTGCACGTGTTCACATTAATACTT
>CANXYI010748053.1:0-10962 GCA_948208565.1 Hura crepitans | reverse complement strand
AAATAAAACCCTAAACTCATGCACTCTTGTATAGTATGCCTAGGAATGTTTAAACTTGCTCTGATACCACTAAATGTAACACCCTTTGCCCATTTCTGAAGAAAATAGATAAAAGGTGCCACTTTTTAGAGGTTACCCATCCTTGGATTTTCCCAGGGACTATTCATATAACACTTATATCATTTTAACCAACTTTGACCTAACTTGATCATTCATTGTTTATTTATATATACCTTTTGTTATTGCCTATTTTAGTCCATTAAAACACCAAACTATATTTGTTAACCATTTATAGAAAATTAGATAGCATAACGGCTACCAGGGTAAAAAACTAGAAATTTTTCCTATAAGAAAAACACTTCTAAACCATTCTCAAACCACATCTCAACTCCTAGACCCTTCTAGTCCCCTAAAACATCATCAACGACTAACACACAGTAAACACAAGGTCCCAGACCCACACACAGACAAACAAAAGCATGTAGATATATCCATTAAAAGCAGGTTTGTATAGCCATTTAGTTCACATATTTCAGTTTTACACTACACATGCATATTAGACTTGACACCTACTATACATGAGTGACTAACTAACAAAACTACCAAAAGAATCAAAAGATATACCAAAAGAACTCTAGGTCAGCTACACTGGTACTGCTGAAGCTGGACTGCTACCCATCTATAGCCTATGCATCAGAACATCGACACACTGAGTATGAACTCAGTGGTGGAATAGATACAATAAAGTATGTCACACATGGAAACACACATATGAATCATGTATACACGTGCACAGGTATTCTTCATCATGGATATGCAAAATCTCAAACTAGATGCCATTTATCCTGTTCAATTAATTCAATTCATATTATCTCTTAAAATTTTCATATATCATTATCATAGTCAAGTTTAATACAATTTAGGCCCATAACAGACAGACGACACTTTAAGACATTAAATAGCAGGATTTATCGTATGTAGTGGCCCATATATTGGACCTTGGTAGTTGCACCTACCTCGCCTGATAGTAGGGATCAATCCGTAAACCTCCCAATATCGGACTAGTAGGTAGTAAGGATTAGTCCACAGACCTCCTAATATTTATAAGTGGGATAGTAAGGATCAGCCTCGTGGGACCTCCCAATACCCCAAGTTACATCTCCAAATCATCACAGGTGGATAGCAAGGATCAGCCTTGTGGGACCTCCTAATATCCACAGACAGCCAATGGATAGTAGGGATCAGCCCGAGTGAACATCCCAATACCTTAGTGTGTAAGGTTTATCTCAGAACCTCGACGGCTACACCTACCACATCCAATAGACAACAGTGGTCCCAAGAGGACTAAACTGACTAACAGCTACTAATTCCCTAGTTGACTAGTCAACTCACCCAGTAGGTGTCTAATTAATGGGCCAAATCACTAATCATTATGTAATTATGCCCTCTACCATCATTTTTACTATCTCTCATGTCAATCATGCTAATGAATTATACTACATACGACATTTCATACAAAATGACATTTTTAGCCTATCATCGTAAAATCACTATTCATTTGATCATTTTACGGGCATGTTACTATTTATTTGGTCAATTCTCAAATTAGGCAAGTTATGTCTCAACTCAGAGCACCATAACTCTGGTGCCTTATCAATCATCACATCTCATACTCAATAATGCTCTATTTCTCTTCATGTTACCAATATTATTGTGCATATATATTCACAATATTATGAGGCATAGTTATGTGCACATTACATACCCATTTTGGCCTATTTTTACCAAGTTTACATATAATACTTCTTAACATTGTTATTCATCTTCCAAGCATTATTTATACACATCATTTGTATGCCAATACTATGGCTTACATGCCATATACCTAACTACACATGCCATGCCATCTTATGAGCACCATTTGGCCATACCATGTACACAAACATGCACCTAATTTCTTTTCCTAATTATCATGCATATCATATTATTTTGACATCATTAACATAATCATAACATTATTTTACACCAAAGCCATGCCTAACACCAAAATCTAGCATTTCCATACACATAAACAAGCATTTTTTCATGCCAAACCAAATGATATACATAAATTGACTCTATTCCATATACCTAGGGTGTGAAAACACCCTTTTCTCCACCGCTTTGAGGCCTAAAAACTTGCTTTCCTTCAATAGCTTCTTTTTACCCTAAACATACACAAACTTAACTTAGAAAAATTCTTCAAAAATCCTATATAGCTCTAATTGAAAATATAAAACCATGATACTTCTTAAAATACTCTAAGCTACATAAAACAAAAATAAAAACACTTACTCAAAAAATTGACACTATTCACCAAGATTGCAAATCTCCCTCCACAAGAAAATTTTCTCAATTCTCTCACTTGGATTATACTCTAGAGGTCATGAAAGGTCTAAGTGATATAATTTTTGTGATTTTTAGGTGTGTATGGGAGGAGAGTGAAAACAAAAATGGTGAGAGGAGGGCTTTGGGAATAACGTCGACTAAATGGGGATTTTGGGGAAGAAAGGCTTGGTTCACACATGTGACCCCCTCACATGTGTGGGCCTTTATATAGAGGTAGATGGATGGCTCAGATCATGACATGTGGCAATCTAACGGTCCGTTTTCTATGAATTTCTTTTTAAACTTCAGAAATTCATAGAAATTTCTCTGGACCTCCAAAAATACTCATTTCAATTTTAAAAATCCACGACTAGTTTCCCTAAGGCTCACATAAAATTTGAAGTCAAAATTCCACTATTGACTTTTTGACAGTATTCACCCGCTAGAATAAAATATTCAGAAAAAATACCAAACGACCTCAAAAAATTAAAATTCCTTCTCCATCATGTTAATTGGAATTTTTGAGGTTCAGAGTATGGTATTTTTAGGTCTGTTCAGGCACATCCCGGGCTGTCTTGGGACAACCTCATTTTATCTCCCCATTCACTAGTTCTTAACCCGTAATGATTTATTGGTTCAGCTAAATTTTTGAATTCTTTGATTTTACTCATTTTTAGGCCCGTCAAAGTTTTATGATCAATACACCCCTTTTTAGTCTCATAAAGGTGCCTTGACCCACAGAGAACACCAGTTATGTTAAGGAGGTGCTGTTCATAGAACTTAGACTTACGGGCATTACAATGCTTGCCTTGGTTCTTCACAATCTCTCCTTGAACTTATATAATGAAACTCTAACTTTAAAAATTCATATAAAATTATAAGAAGCTCCAAATAGAAATCTATAAACATGGAAATTCTTAGAATTTCAAGGACAACATGAACCTAAAATAAAAACTAGGAAAGGAGCACTTACACTCGAAAATGGCACTATTCACCTCATACACAAATCTTTAAAAGTGAGCTTTTGAGGTGATTTTAAGGGTAGAAATGAAATATAGAGGTCATGGAGGTTCATTTTCATATAAAACTTATGAGATTTGGTGGTGTTTTAGTGTGGGTTTGAAGGAAAAATGGAGGGGAGGCAAACTTTGAGAAATGGCGTCAATTCTAGGTCTTTTTCTAAAGGTTGAAGATGGCTTCCTCACATATGTAAAATGATGTCCTTGTGTGGGGAGCCCTTATATATTAGTGGTGGGTGTGTTAGTTCGTAACACGTGGCAATCTAACAACCTATAAAAATCATATTTCACTTTAAAAATTAGAAAATTTTTAAAATTATTTTAGACTTCTAAAAATTGTCGCTTTTATTTTAAAAATTCTCAATTAGGCCCATTTCTAACCTTGCAAATTTTCAAGTCCAAACTCTAATGGTAAATGGATATATTATTCACTCATTATAACAAGAAATTCCGAAAAAATATCAAACGATCTCAAAAAATTAAAATTCCTTCACCAATGAGCTCATTGGAATTTTTTACCATTAAAGTATGCTATTTTTAGGCCTATCCTGGCATATCCTGGGTTATTCCCGGCACAACCCCATTTTAGGTTACTATTCACTATTTTTCTAACTAAAAAGAACTATTGGTTCTGCTAAAATTTAAATTAATCCATTTTCTTGTTTTCTTTCATGTCAAAGTTTTATGACTAGTATACACCTTCACTGGCCTTACAAAGTTAACCCGGCTTCCCAGGAATACTATTCAAGCCTCGATGGTGCTATTTATGAAACCTCAATCTGCGGGCATTACAAGCTATGTCGGTCAATGAGATTTTTTTTATTTGATTCAATTTTTAAAAAACTTGATTTATTTAACTCACTTTGATTTTTAAATGCTAAAAATTATAGAAACTGTACCAACCAAACATTTAAAATGACATTTATTGTGTTTAAACCAATATTATTTTGGTGTAAAACGATACGCTTAATATTTTTTGTATATAAATAAAAATAAAAAATATAAAAAAGTTTAGTTTGTTCTTCAAAAAATTTGATCGTTTTGATTTGATTCAGTTTATCTCTATCAAGTTTAATTGATTTGGTTAATTTTTAGATAAAATTCTATTTGTTTGATTTTTAGGCCGAACCAATCAAGTTAACATTCATAAAAATAGGTTCATTTGAAAAAAAAAATAAAAAATAATGTATTTTTTTAAATAATAAAAAAATGTAAAAAAATATTTTTAAAATTTTTGAAATTATATATATATAAGATTAAGAAAAACTTATGAATGCAAGTAACATTATATTAATAAAATGAATGATTAATTTCAAATTTTTTATGGAAAACTTTAAAAAAATGGTTATTTGTTTATAATGAAAAATGTAGAAATATTTTTAAATTGTTTTTAACTTTAAGTTAAAATTTAGAGAACAAAAAAATTATTTTCTGTTTTCTATTTAAGGAAAACATTCAAAGGGAATACAATTTTTATTTTTCATATTTCACAGAAAATTTTTTAAAAAGATGTCCATTGTTTTCTGTAAATAAACATACCCTATATATTTTCATTAGCCTAACTATGGAATCTATTGGAAATCTTTTTAAATAAAACATCAACTAAAAAACAATTTAAAGATGTAAATTAAGGATCGAGAGTTTGTAGTTACCCACTTTAAATTCTTATTTCCTTAACCCGAATTTGGCACAGTTATCACCTTTACAAATATTGTTGTTAACTTATAATACTAAAGTAATTTCAAGAAATACATTTTTATGCTATTGATTGTATTTATTTATACCTGTCCCTGCTCACTTATCGCTCTACTTCTTAACGTACTTTTAAATATTTATTACATATGTCCTTAATTAACCAAAAAAATAGAGAAGAGAAAATTATGAAACTAAAGTTACCAAAATTCCTTATTTCTAAGAACTCACACAACATCACAACAACACATCTATATGGGAAATAAAAGAATGATCACATTTGTTCACTAAATATTACATCAATCCTAGCCTGTTAATCAATCATTCAAAAATAAAGAAAATAGATTAAAATATTATTGCATAAATCGGAATTAATAATCAATCCTTATGCTTTCATTTGTTTTAAGCTTTTAGGATAGAAATCTCAATGAGCTTCCTAGGTGGGTTAAATGCTACCATATTTTAGTGGCCTTCCATAACCATCCAATCTTGTTGTCCTCCACTCCTCTATTCCCATAAAAATCTTAAACAATATCACTCATCATCCCTCAATTAACTACTAAAAATTTTTAAACAATGACTATATGTACTTATAGGGAGAAAATTAATGTTTTTAAGTTTAACTCAATTCAATAGTTGTCTCAACTTTATGGTTCATAACTCCAAGATACTTTATTGCATCAACTTGATAGGTTGAAGGTCTTTACCAAGTTCTCTTTATCAATTTTCCATTCAGTTTTTTAACCTTTCGACAAGCTTTAGGAATTATATACATAACCAACCTCAAAATATTATTTACTTTAAAAAGTTCCATTCTCTTTAGGCTTGTAAACAATGTTTGGGTTCCTTAAATCCCCCTTAAAAGCAATGTGTTATCTCTCATATTTTCTTTGATCTTTCTATGATGCCCCTATAACTGATGTCCTAGGACATCAGTGGAAGAGTGCCACATTATATGCCATAGGCACTATATACATTGTATGTTCATACATGAACCTATATAACTCTCAAACATTCAATCACATTCATTAACAAGATCATACTTGTCTCATAATAATCATCCATAATAAACATATTTAAAGAAGCATTATCACTTTATTCTAATTCTATAAGTCATATAAAGCAAAATAAAATATCAAGGCTTCCAAACCATGCCCAAACTAAAAATAGTTAACAAACCACTGCCAAGCCGAAAGGTGGCTTTACAACCCTTAAAAGAAAAATACCTCAAAAAGCATGTAAGAAAACAATCTAGTTCAATAAAACATGAATACATCAATGACATGATGAAATGATTAACTTGCTCCATGACTAGCTGCAACCTAATCCCACTTGTAAGGCTTTCTTAGTGATGCCGTTATAAACCTATGCACGAAAACAACCAACGCGCTAAGCAAAATTTGCTTAATGGTACATACATGATATCAATTTTATAAAAGCATAATCACATCAATGTCCACTTATCATCATTTATAATTCATATACATGTTCTTACCCAAACTTGCTTCCTCAATGGGTGCCATTATGAATCATGTTTACATAAAGAAATAACATGCATTTGACATATCATCATTATTTGTTATATTCACAATGGCATGCTCTTGCCATTTTATAACTTATATCATTTATAATCTCAAATAATAGATACTACAAAGATAATCTATTTTAATATTTCATGTACATATTTCTCATTCAAAACATTTATTGTTCATGTGTAACTCTTATTCTTATGGTCATTTTATATTATTGCCTAATGTATTCTAAGACTACCATAGACTGGACAATAGGTTTCACATTGGTACATAGAGCTAGTAATATTGTTGCTTTGTAGAGCTAGAAATGCCATTGCTCTATAAAGCTAAAAGGTTGTATGATGCCCTCTATAGTTTTGCTAAAGACATTATTGGCATGCCAACTTATCCTAACACTAATGCTAATCTAAGGATACATGGGCATATCATTTAATTTACTCAATTTCTTATGATCGTTACATATAACATGCTTTATCCATCACATGGTATCAATGGCATCATAATTTACCAATCGTCATTAACACCATTTATCCATGGCACTTTATTTATATGTCACATATTATCATTTGCATAGTTCTCATATGCATAAGATATCCATATTCAAAACATAATTTCAACTCCTATATTTATATGCATCATATAGTATGATACGAGTGATCATCGAAATATGTATGCTCGTTTAGCATTAATCATCCATCACATAATTATTCCTTCATAAAAGTACTACGTACCTCATGCTCTATAGCTTGTAAATAACTCGGATTGTTAGGACTCATAACTTGCACATACATTAGCCATTCATCACATTTTCATCACATGATTTCCCCATTTATCTCAATGCATAGACATACATTTTATAATTTTCTATATTCATTATTATGCAAATTTTTCATAATCATATGACATCTCATTCTCATAATCATACCTTGCCATCATGTAAAAATCATTCTCTTAGATTCAATTTTCATTTTTGTTTTACTCTAAAATTTGTGCTTATAAGTAAGATAAATTATATTAGTTCAATTGCATGTAAATAGCCCTTTTAGTTCCATATATTTTACTAAGTCAATTTTCAAAATCATGTTATCAAAAGGGGGTCACAACTGTATGCTACAAAGGGTCACAACTGTGAGGCCTCCATTTTCCATTATACCATTTGCCTAGCCATGAGGCCACCAAACCTAGTATTGTGAATTACAATTTCCAATGATACAATAACCATAAATCCCAAATTTTCAAGCCAAAACCGTAGAATTTCATTTACAACAAAATTATACAAATTTTAGATTAATTCTACTTTAATTATCACATTTCAATTGTATGTAATTTTAACAAAATCTGTGAATTCAAGCTAAATTTTATGAATATGATCTCTATCTATGAACAACCAATTTTTAGCATCCAAAACAAAGGAAAATTCAAAGATAGCATATGCACATATTGTAGAAATCAATGAGCATGAATTAGACTTGATTTTAGCCCTTAATCACTCCTTTTCTCTTTAAAATCTTTCCATTTTCTTGAATTGGATTAATGGGAACACTAGTTACCCAATAAAAAGCAAAATATAAAAAATTAGGGTTAGCAAACAAACTTAAGAAGATTAGGAGATGATAATAGATCAATTACCTTACTTTCTTGATAAGTTTAGGATTGCTTGAATGAGTTTCATTGTTTATTATTTTTTCTCATTTTTGATAGCTTTGAGTATTTAATATTTACACTGTTAATCCTTATTGAATTACTTATTAATATTTTTACCACTTATTAGCTCAAAAATTATTTTCACCTTATTATTATTTTTATTTTATTCATTTATTTTTATTATTATTATTATTATTATTTATTCCAATGTTGAGGCATTAAAATCCTTCCCCCTCTTAAGTAATTTCGTCCTTAAAATTACCTGAACTAAATAGGTGAGGGTGCTACTATCTTATTAAATTTTCTCTTTCCCAAGTGGTCTCTTTATTATTGTGATTCCTTTATAACACCTTTACTAATGGGATTTGCTTATTCCTCAATTCCTTAATCTCTTTGGCTAAAATTTGGATTAGCTCATCCTCTTGTGACAAATCTTCTTGTAACTCAATTAATTCAATTGATATCATATGAGAAGGATCTGACCAACACTTCCTTAACATTGGCACATGAAATATATTATAAATTTTATCTAACTCTGAAGGTAAAGCTAGTCTATAAACTACTAGTCCCATAGGCTCAATAATATCATATGAGCCAATGTACCTAGGACTAAGCTTACCTTTTCTACTAAACATGAGAAATTTCCTCTAAGGTGAAACCTTTAAGAATACCTTGTCCCCAGCCTCAAATTAAATATCCTTCCTTTTGAGGTCTGCATAAGACTTCTACCTATCTGAGGTAATCTTTAAGTTATCCTTGATAAATTGCACTTTTTCTTCCAAATATCTATAAACACTGGGTTTCTAGGGCTCCTATGTTCAGTTTGCCTAATGATGATGAAAAGGACAAAAATCCTAATAAAATGGGTTTTTTTACGTCCGAATCAAAGATCTCAAAATTTTTATTAAAAATAAAAAAGGGTCAAAACGACCGTTTTGGCAAAATAGGATGTTTCTATGAGGTAATGGCCATTCCCGAGCTAAAACGGCCGTTTTCTTAAAGAAAACGACCGTTTTGTCAAAACGAGCCGTTTTCGTGAGGAAACGGTTATTTTTAGGCCAAAACAACCATTTTGAAAATGATTGTTTTTGCCAAAACAACTGTTTTAAGCTGAAAATGTCCGTTTTTCACCAAAAATGGCCATTTTTAGCCTCGAGAAGTGTGTATAAAAGGAAAAATTATTTTTATTACGAGAGGTTGGTCATTTTGAGGAGAGAGAAAATTTTTAGAGAGAGAAAATACACTAAAAAGGCAAAAATACACTTTTTAAACACCATTTTTTTGGGAATTTTAAAGATCCAAGCACGGTTTTTTGGACTGGTCGAGATCTTTTCTGAAGGCAAATATACTCGGTGTGTCAACTGACCCATTTTTCTACTATTTTTATTTTTCTTTCTGCTTTAGGCATCTACCAGCTATATGTGATAATATATTTGTGCAATAATTTTTATATTTGTGTTACTGCTCATTTTTATTTTATTTTTGTCTTTCTATCTATTTTTGTTTCGCATGCTAATATATTATTTCTATTGTTTCTATTACTTTCATTTTTCTTTCTACTTTATCCATCTACTAGTTAGATGTGATAATTTATTTCTATAATAATTTTTATATTTGTATGACTGTCCATTTTTATTTTATTTATGTCTATCTGTCTATTTTTGCTTCGCACACTAATATAATATTTATGTTGTTTCTACTGCTTTCATTTTTTCTTTCTGCTTTATTCGTCTACCAATTAGATGTGATAATTTATTTGTGCAATATTTTTTTTTTATATATTTGTGTGACTATCCATTTTTATTTTATTTATGTTTGTCTATCTATTTTTGCTTCGCATACTAATATATTATTTCTATTGTTATGATGCGAGTTGTTTGATTATTTAGGATTTGACTATTATTTTTTTGGCCACCTCATTAAATCCTAGTGAAGTAATCTTTTAATGACCTATTATTTTCTACTGTCTATTTTATTCTGTGTTTTGTGTGTTTTTCTACTGATTTCCTTTATTATTGTCTATTTTTAGTTAGATTGTATTTTAGGTGTTCCGAAATGTAATTTTATTTTTTTTATTTATTTAGTTAGGGTGTATTTTAGGTAATTGTCATGTATTATATTTTTATTATTGAATTATTTTCCTATATATTCGTGAATGCTATAATAATAAGAATGGGTTTTGATTTTTCTTAATAAAAGTCATAATAATTTAAAAAGTTATTTTCTAAAAAATTGACATGCAAGAACTAAAGTTCTCAAGCTAAAGAAATCGCCCAATTTTATGTATGATACTTTCAATTTCAATCCCAAATATATTCCATGGATGATGCATTAGGTAGAAAATGATTTTATGTACATTAAAAAGATAGTTAAAATCATTTTATACTAAATAAATTGGTTTTTTACTAATAAAATAAATTATGGTATTTTCTTAAAGTTACAATGATAAAATCTATTTTTTAAATCAGCATGCGAGGACCAAAGTTCTCAAACCAACCAATCATCTAATTTTAATAAAAGTCACTACAATAAATCCATTTACTAAAATTAGCATACGAGAATCAAAGTTCTCAAGATAGTCAACCACCCAATTTCATATATGATATTTTAATTCCAAACACCTATTTATTTTTTTGTAAATATATTTTGTAACTCCTTATACGTGAATACGTGATTTATTTTAATTGTAAAATGCCGCTTGAGAAAAA
>CANXYI010747913.1:0-12371 GCA_948208565.1 Hura crepitans | reverse complement strand
GGCTAGAGGCAAATATGATATTGTGTGGGTGATAGTTAAAAGATTAACCAAGACAGCTCACTTTATCCTAGTCTAGATGGACTGCTCACTAGAGAAGTTGGCTAAACTATATATTGATGAGATTGCTAGACTTCATAGGGTACCTATAGCAATCATTTCTTATACAGATCCCTAATTCACTTCTAAATTTTGACAGACATTGCATGAAGCCTTAAGCATTAGATTGACCTATAGTACAAGCTTCCACCCTCAGGAAGATGGATAGTTACAGAGGGTGATACAAGTGCTTGAGGATATGTTATGTAGCTATGCCATTGAGCTTAAAGGTAGCTAGGATTAATATTGGTCTTTACTTGACTTTTCCTATAACAATAGTTATTAGACTAGTTTAGGCATGGCCCTATATGAGGCATTGTATAGCAAGAAGTGTAGAACACCCTTGTGTTTGACTGAGACTAGGGAAAATAAGATCTCAGGAGTTGATGTGATTAGAGATGTTGAGGAAAAGGTTAGGGTGATCAGAGAGAGATTGAAAGTTATAGCCGATATGTAGAAATCTTATGTTGATTTAAAGCAGAGGGATATTGAGTATCCTATTGGAGAGAAAGTGTTTTTAAAGGTATCCTCATGGAAAATGGTCTTTAGATTTGGGAAAAAGGGGAAGCTAAGCCTTAGATTTATTGAACTATATGAGATTATGGAGAGAGTGGGACCTTTGGCATATAGATTGGCATTGCTAATTCAACTATCACAAATTTATGATGTATTTCATGTGTTAATGTTGAGGTGGTATAGATCAAATCCCTCCTGCATAGTCCTAGTATTAGATGTAGAAGTGCAACTACACTTAAGTTATGAAGAATAACCTATATAGATATTTTCTAAGGAAGTGAAGCATTTAAGGAATAAAACCATTTCTTTGGTTAAAGTCCTTTGAGATGTCACAATGTTATAAAAGCTATCTGGGAGTGTAAAGAGCATATGAAGACTCAATATCCACGCCTCTTTACTTTAGGTAATTTCAAGGATAAAATTTCTTAAGAGGTGAAGAATTGTAATGCCCATAACTTGATACTTTATAAATAGTACCATTGAGGTCGAAAAGTGTTCTTGGAGTGCTGAGTCACCTTCATAAAGCTTGAGGCAGAGGTACTGGTCATGAAACTTTGAGCGGCCATAAAAAGATGAAATTGACTTCATTTAAAGATTTAGTAAAATCAATAAATTATTTTAGGATGTAACCTAGTTGGTTATAGGCTTAGATGGAGTCGAGCCAAGAATAACCTAAGATGTGCCCGGATAGACTTGTAAATGCAACACCCTGAAGGTTAAACATTTCTCTGAGTCCATTGGTGAAAGAACTTTTAAATTCTATGGTTGTTTGCAAATTTTCTAAATTTTAGGGTTTTGCATGTAAACTGAGGCAGTTGGTTAACCATCCTATCATTGTAATTTGGATGTTAAATTTTATGATCCCCTAAATAAGACCAATCAAGAATTTTAAAACAAACATTATGATTTTTAGAGGTTTGAGTGATGTATAAAAAATTCCCTAAAGTTTTTATCAAAATCAAGCTTTTTCAGGTTGTTTGGTGGCATGTGGGCCCCACCCATGCCACCTCAGCCATTATAAAGGGCCAAGGTGACACATGGATGGCCACTTCGCTAATTCCACTCACTTCCCACCAAAATTCCTCTTCATTCTCTATGTTATAATCGATGCCATTTTAGCCTAAGAACACCACTTTCATCTCTTTTATCAAGCTTTTTCTTAAGTCCATTACCACCAAAATCATTTTAACATGTGAGGAATTAATTTGTAAAGGTATTAGAGGCCATAGGAGTGGTTAAAACTTAAGAAAATTCAAGGAAGCTCAAGGCAACAATAGAAATGACCATAAAGGGCAACTTCTAATATGTAAGTATTTTTACCCTTTTTATTATATTTCCTAGGGGATTTGATGATTCTAAGAATATTAATATAATGGGAATTTGATTTGGATGAGTGTGTAAATTTTGGTGAATTTTTAAAGGAGGGATGCTATGTATGGAAGTCAAGTCCTAAAGGAAGGATTTGGTGGTTTTCTTCAAGCTAGAAGGGTGGATTTCAACTCCTTTAGTAGTGAAGTAAGTAAATCTAATCAATTTAAAGCATGTTAGGTTGAGTTGCCGTGAATTATGCTTAGGAACCTTTTATGGAATTAGTAGATTAGGTGGTTTATGTGTGTATTTTGGTGGACTAAATGTATAACTAAGCTAATGGGGTGTGTAATGAATGTTTGGGATGATTGTTGGATGAAAAAAAGGCATGGAAAGGTGAATTCATCACTTGGCTAAGACCTTTGTCTAGGCATGTATGTGTATATAGCTTAAAATGGTGTTATAGCATGTTAGTTAATGTATATGGTATGATATCTATAGTATTTGCCATGAATGATGATTGAATTTTAAGTGTAACTAGTGAAATTATAAAGTATTGGTGGGTGACTTCCTTTAGCCAAAAGGTGTGTCTTGGTGTGTGAATGAGTATAGTTTGTGTACATAGCTCAGGGAATAGTTTTTAGCTTGCCATTGATAGCACATGAAGTAACAGTTAAGAATTTGGTGAATTAAGACTTGTATGTGGGTGTTGGTAGTATGGCCGAGGCATGTTATAGGCTATATTAGCCTAATTTCCATGGTAAAAGCATGAATGATGTGTTTAGGCAAGCTTATGTAATGTCTAAGTGTGCATGAATATGTTTAATTGAGGTAGAAAGCATGATTAAGGCCAAATAAACTTGTGGTCAAGAGCTTTGTTAGGTAAGGTGACATGAAAATGAGGTATGGTTAATGGTATTTGAATGTGTATATTGTCATGGCATTTACTACATGGCATGACTTAGGTTGATACGCATGGTTAGTGTATCATGAAATGAACAACATATGAGCCATGTTGAAAGTATGGAACAAAGGATTAAAAATTGAATTTAAAAGCGACTTAGAATGGCATGTAAAATGGCTTTAAAAAGGGATGAATTTTAGGCAAGGAAATGTAATTTAAAATGACCTAAATTTTAATGCTTTTGTGTTTTGGCATGTAAGACATATGACAAATGGATGCCTTTCTTTAAGGTGGGCTTTAAGCCTATGGACTTAAGTGATGATTGGTGCAATTGGCACTAAAAAAGGACATAAAATGACCCTAAAATAGCCATCACAAGTATACAAATTGACCTATAACTGACTTATAAAATGGGATTTTAGGCTGCAATTAAAATGGCTATTTAACATGAGAATATTTGAGTCAAAATAATATGCTTGACTAGATTTAATATACATGTAATTATACATTCAGATTGAGTCAAAAAATGATAGAAAATTTTACTTGATTTTACCTGGCAAGTTTTAAAATGACTTGTAACTGTCCTGATAAAAAATTAACTTTTTGATAAAAATTTTACCTATCTATTTATCATTTAATCATATTATAAAAAAGATGATTAGTAAAGAAATAAACATAAAAATGCTATTAGATGGCCAATTAGCTAGACACCTATTGGATGGATTGACTAGTCAATTTAGGGATTAGTAGCCGCTAGACTGTCTGATTATCAAACTAGGCCTGTGCACTGGCTAAGGTTCATAATTGAGCCATTGCACTAATCTATAGGGTAGACATTTCTTTTCATTGATTAGATATTAAACTATGTCGGTGCAGCGGTGAAGGTCCCTAGACGGGCCACTACACTAGTCTACTGGGTAGACCAAGATGGATTATTTAATATGATCAATGTCTTAAGAGGCTTATGGACTAATCCCTATGTATAGTTGCTTAGCATTTTTCCCCTTAGAAGGTTCTTATGAATTGATCCTTATAGGCTATAGTGGCTGGTGCAGCAATCAGGGTCCAAACTGTGGGCCACTACACATCCTTTAATTCCCTCTTATTCTAGTATCTATAAGTATAGTCTACCTAGTTGGGCCTATTTAATGATTTAAATAATGCACTTGAGTAAAATAGTGGAATAATTGAATGAGTTACATAAAGAAATAGAATAAAATGATTATAATGGCATTTTGGTAATTTTGATGGAATTAGACATACATTCTTCATAACATCAAACATGGGGCATGTGGTTCACACACTACACTTAGAATGATAAATTTAAATTGCATGTGTGTATTAATGCATGTTTTAAATGATTTAGATTTGCTTACTGAGTTTTATACTCAACATACCTATGTTACGGTGCACAGGTAACAAGGATAAGCAAGCCAACCTTAATGATCATGTAGTGTACTTATATAGCATTAAAGTGTAAAGAAAGTTGTAGCTATATAGCATTGAAGGGTAAAGAAAGTTGTTTTCTTTCTTTAGATAGTGGCACTCATATAACACCCTGAATGTTTTGGGTTAGCATGCTTAGAAGTTGTTATGTCTGTACATAAAACTTAGAAGTGATTTATATAAGTTGTGATAGTGTTCATTTGGATTATGTGTGAACTTTATAATTGTGGGCCTGAGGCCCTGTGTGGTTGAATGTTGATATATGTATGTGTGTCTGATGTTGGTTAATGAATGATTGGGGGACCAAAAGGGTCCAGAAGGAGGTTATGTGAAATTGTTGCTTATAAAAGTTTTTAACAAGTGAAAAATTTTGGTAAGTCAACCGAGTAGTCATTATGTTACCTAATTTTCCATGAAATGAAAAGTGTCTGTATATGCCCTATCTGAGTCTGTTGGACCATGTATGAACATGATTAGGGATTAGATTGAACATGTAAGCAATAACTGATAAAATTCTAGAACAGTCCTTAGGTTTTAAAGAGTTTTCTCTTAAAGTAATCATAGGATGGGTGACCTGCTGGGAAGTGGCCTGCCTATTGGGTTTCTTTAGGAATCCGGTAAGGATGTCACACCTGTGCTAATAACCTAATTAGAATTTTTAAGTATCAGATCGTATAAATTTCAAAAATTTTCTAAATAACTTTTTATTAGTTTATGGTTCAGCTTAAACTAGGTCACTATTCATGTAACACTACTGTAAAACTTAGCAGTCATTTTTAACCACCTAAACAACTTTGTTTTGACTCTAAATTTCACCTAACATTTTGTTATAATTAATACTTCCATTCAATAAAATTTATGCCACCGAAATTGAAAAAACACTATTCACTTCTTAGAAAGTACAATTCATAACATCAGGATTTTTTGGGTATTACATTTCTTCCCCTTTTAAAAGAAATGTCTTTCTCAACATTGCAACATTACCTAGCTCAAATAACTATGTATGTTGCTCTCTTATCTAAGCTTCCATTTCCTTAGTAGCTTCTTCCATCCTATGGTGTTTCTAGAGAACTTTTGCCAATGGTACTATTTTATTCCACAGTTCCTTTACCTCTTTGTCTAAAATCCTTATAAGTTCTTCTTTATAAGATAGGTTTTGGTTAACCTCTATTTCTTCCATTGAAAATACATGCATAGGATTCGATATGTATCTTCTAAGCATAGATACATGAAAAACATCATATATTTACTAGAATTTAAGAGGCAAAGCTAGTTTATAGGTTATTAGTCCCGCATATTTTGTTATCTCGTACGGCCTAATAAAACTAGAAATTAACTTCCCTATCTTTCCAAATCATAAAACCTTCTTCCAAGGTGAAAACTTAAAAATCACTTTGTTTCCCACCTCTTATTCAACATCTTTTCTCTTAAGATCAACATATGACTTTTATCTGTCAGATGCTACTTTTAACTTCTCTCTAATGATTTTCAACTTTTTGTCTATAATCATTATAAATTTTGGCCCCATAAGCTTAGTTTCACTGAGCTTATTCTAGCATAAAAGAGTTCTACACTTCCTCTTATACAATGCCTCATAAGGATCCATACCAAAGCTCATTTGATGGCAATTGTTATAAGTAAACTCTGCCAATGATAGATAGTGATCCCAACTACCCTTGAACTCAATGGCATAACTCCTTAATATGTCCTCCAACATATGTTAACAAGACCTTGTCATAAACATAACATCATGTAGTACTTATTATCAAATCACTTAAGTATCAAAAGATTACCTGAATAATTTTTTACTATACTCAATTCAGTACCTAAGGCATTGTGAAGTTTCTTCTAAAACCTCATTGTAAACATTGGATCTTAATATAAAATAATGAAGATGGCACTCTATGTAACTTGACAATTTCATGAATAGAAATCTTTGCCAGCTTCTTTAATGAATAATCCATCCTTACTGGTATGAAATGAGCAGTCTTGGTTAATTGGTCCACCACAAGCAATACTGAATCACATTTGTTCTTTGTCATAGGCAAACCGATAACATTCGTAGCTCTCAAGGCTGCTATGTACTTCTTACTAAGCACATCTACCATCACATTAGCCTTTATAGGATGATAATTAATTAAGTTGTCATAATCTTTTATCTAGTCCATCCATCTCCTCTATCTCAAGTTTAACTCCTATGTAGGATGGTACTTTAGATTCTTATGGTTAGTATAAACGTAACACTTCTCTCGATAGAGATAGTTTCTCCAAATATTTAGAGCAAACACAATAACTGAAAACCTTAAATCATGAGTAGGGTAGCTCTTCTCAGGTGGCTTCAACCATCTCAAAGCATAAGCAACAACCATGCCATCCTACATCAGAACACAACCTAATCCATTATAAGATGCATTACTGTATATAGTGAAGTCCTTCTCAAAAATTAGCAGAACAAGAATTAGAGCCTCAATCAACATCATCTTGAACTTATCAAAACTTTCTTAACATTTATCATCCCAAACAAACTTGACATCTTTCCTCAATAATTAAGTTATAGAGGCTACTATTAAGGAAAACCCCTTGACAAACCATCTATAGTATCCTACCAACCTTAAAAAACTCCTAATCTCTATAGTGTTCCTAGGTGGCTTCTGCTCCATCACTACCTTAATCTTATTGGAATCAATGTGAATCCCCTCTGTAGAAACTATATGCCTAAGAAAAGACACTTCAATAAGCTAGAACTCACACTTGTTGAGCTTGGCATACAACTTTTCATCTCTCATAATTTGCAACACTATTCTCAAATGTTGTTCATGCTTTTTCCTTATTCTTTGAGTAAACCAAGATGTCATTAATAAAGACTACCATGAACTAATCAAGATAAGGTTTGAAGAGTCTATTCATTAAGTCTATGAAAGTCATAGGAGCATTAGTAAGGCCAAATGGCATCACTAGAAACTCATAGTAGCCAAATCTCATTCTAAAAGCATTCTTTGCCACATTTGATTCTTTCACTCTCAATTGGTAGTACTCTGATCTCAAATTAATCTTAGAAAAGACTCTAGCTCTTTTAATCTGATCAAACAAGTCATCTATTTATGCTAGAGGATACGTGTTCTTGATGATCACTTTGTTCAACTATCAATAGTCCACACATAATCAAAGTGAACCATCTTTCTTCATAACAAAAAGAACTGGTGATCCCCATAGTGAAACACTCAGCCTTATAAAGCCCTAGTCTAGTAACTCTTGTAACTATATCTTTAGCTCTTTTAACTTAGCTAGCACAATCTAATATGGTGCTATAGATATCAAAGAAGTGCTAAGTAGAACTTTAATACTAAACTCAAGCTCCCTTTATAGTGGTAAACCCAATAACTCTTCTAGAAAAATATCAATATACTTTAGCACCACTAAAATGTTACTGGCATCTTGCTCTTCTGTCCTGGTGTCAAACACCTAGGTAAGATATGCTTAACAACCTTTCTTTAACATCCACCTAGTTTTAATGGTAGATATTACATTAGATAAAAAAAAATATGTCCTCTCTTCCACAATTGTAACTTTAACCCTATTATCAGCCTTAAGTGTCAACCTCCTCTACTTGCAATCTATAATTGCCTGGTACATAAATAGCCAATCAATGTCTAATATCAAATTAAACTTCTCGAAAGGTAGTTCTATCAGGTTAGTTATGAACTGGTGATTTTCTATCCTTAAAAGGCCCTTTGTATAAACTCTATTAACAAGCATATGCTAGCCTATAGGGTTACTATTCATAATCTCTAGGTCAAGTGATTTTAAAAAAAAACCCCAATCTCTTGCCCATGACATGCAAACATAAGAGTGTTTAAACCTTAGATTAATCAAAGCCAAAATAGGTAAATAAAAGAGAAAAAAAGTACCAGTAATGAAGTCTTGCTTATCAGCCTTCTCCTATGCTTTAATGGCATACTATCGGGTAAAAGCTCTATACTCAGCTCTAGGCTCTAATCTATCCCTTTGAGTGCCTTCTGCTTTCCTTCCTTGATCTCTCTACTATCCTCTAGTAGATACAGGTGTAGATCTTTATCAAACACTATGTCTTTTTAGATAATCTTTGTGAAAATGATCCAATGAACCACAGCCATAACAGACACCCATCTTATGCCTCTAACACTCCCCCTTATGTTGCTTATGCCAAGTAAGACACTAGGGTATCTAGCCTCCCTTAGCTATAAACCTTAGTGTACTAATAGCCTATGATTGTTGTTGTCCAACCTTACTTTTGTTTCTTTGCACTGACTTTTGGGTTTGGCCCTATTTCTAAGTCTACTGTGAAGCCTTGGACTAATAGCCCTTAAACTTTTTGCCTAACTATGGAGCTGCACTAGATGCTCCCTATCATGTAGATATCTTTTTTTTATATAAAACTCCTTCTTTTCCTTTTATACCCCTACTATAGAAGGACATATTAAAACTTGCTTAGAGAAGTCTTTGAACTTTATAGGGACCACCTAACACTTGATGTCTATATGCAACCCTTCTCAAACCACTTGCACTTGTTAGCTTTAGTGGCTATAGTCTTCTTAGCATATCTATTGAGCATGCTAAGCACCTTCTTATACTCTCTGATGGACTTCTGTTCTTGCTTGAGGTCTAGAAACTATTATCTTTTATCATATAGATAATATTTTGTGATGTACTTCTTATGGAATTCTAATAAAAAGAAATCCCATGTAATCTCTTCCTCAGTCTTGTACTTTGTCAAATCTTCCCACCATATTGATGGTTCTTTTTGCAAGAGTGATGTGGCATATATCACTATCTCCTATGAGGTGCACCTTATTTACTTTATCATCTTTTCTATATAGTCTAGCCAGTATTCTACTTTTCTAGGCTATATCATGCCTTCTCCCTTAAAGTCCTTGGCTTCTATCTTTTTAACTCTCTCAAGACAAGTCTTTTAGAGAGTTAAAGGAAGCTCTAGCTTTTGTGTTAATGGAGCAGCAGATAGAACCTATCTCAGTAGGTGTAACATCTCTTGTAGAAATACTGGTAGTGCTTATCCTATAAATAGTGCATACCCCGATGCACCACTGGAAGTAAATGCAACTTTGGCAGCCTCTGGTGCAATAGTCATCAAAGTGTCACTCTTAACTTCCTCTTCACTATAATGCAGTGAAGCACTTTTCTTAACTATAGGTAAGAGAATAAGTCTTAAGCCTCGATATAATAAATTATGTGATGTATACTTTAAACTCTATAGCACTCGTGTGTCAACAAGGAACACCTAAATCAGAGCTCTGATATCTCCATATGTGACACCCTTTACCTCGATTTGAAGACCAACTGATTGTTGAGCTCGACTAAAGAGTGCACACATAAATGCATTATCCAAAAAAAATAACCCTTATCTAAACTTTACTAAGTTTAAAAACACATTTTATCACATTCATATACTTATAGAAGTATGGGTTACAAAGAACCTTTCTACCACATAGTTACAATTCACTTTTAGGAAATTTCATGTAAAAAATCAATCATTATAACAGTTGTACTAGGACACTTTCCTAGAAATGAATAGTAACCTACAAATAAAAAAGCATATTTATAATCATTTTCACAACTTCTCTAATCCTCTAATCAATCAAATAGCACATAATAACAAAATCAAATCAATCTCAACCTTAGGAAGTGATATCATACAACAGACAAATTAACATCAACTTTAAAATATTATACAAACCAAAAACTTAAAAAACATTACTTTAAACAAAGTTTAGGCCTATTTTCCCTTATATATATTACATGAGTGCTTAACTTATACATCACATAATTCTAGAAACAAAAATCAAAATAATACCAAAAGAAGCTATCTTTTCTTGATACCCATGAAGTCCTAAGCCTTGTGCTCAACTTGTCTCTATACCATTGCATTGCAAAACAAATGATGCACTAAGCAATAGCTTAGTGGTGTAATTGAATGAACTTGTAAATTTATGCCTTTATAACATTGTGCAGAATATAAATGAACATAAGCATTCATAATATTACTTTGTATATCACATTAGCCAAAGTATGCATAAATACATTTAAATGGCATAAAAATACACTCAAAACTCATTACAATCATACATCATGCATAAGTTCATGCTACCATATTACCACATATATAAGTAATTAAATTTCATTAAACATGTTTAATTATGCCTATTTAAGAGTAAAAAAAACAATTTTCCTATGGATAGTAGGATTACAGTGTGTAGTTGCCCTTATTATGGACCTTATGACTGTTTCACTAGCATAAGTGTTCAATTGCCCACCTAGACCTTATCAGTTATTACACCTACATGGGATATGTGTAGTGGCCCTCTAGGACCTTAGCGGTGGTTTATGCCCACATGGACCTAAAGATTAAGATATAAAAGTCTGTAGGTTAGACATTTAGTTGACCTATGGGCAAAACATATCAAGACACTGAGGTGTCCTAGCAGCTGCTATAAAACTCCTTAGTTAACCGGTCAACCAATCCATACTAGGTTATTTCTTATATAGGCTATTAACAATTAAATTTTAATTTTACCTTTTTCTTTAAGCTTATTATTGCTTTTAATTACTTTAGTCAACAAATAACTAAACTGGGAAAATAAGTCAAAATTCTCATTCTAGTGATCAAGCATTTTTATACTATGCAATTTAACCATATCTCATTGCCATATGTCAATGTACATATATTACAATTAAATAAAATTACTTTTGTCGTCATAAATATATTATGTGTCTTTTTAAGTCATGGAATTACCACATTCATACATTTTAATGCATATCCTCATTCAATATGCATTATGCTTCACACTTAGAATAAAACATGTCTTAGCATTACTTATTAGTGTTATACCGCAAATAGGCACATAATATGTTCTAATCATATTATTGCTCACATAAGACCATTTGGTCATTAAATATATAATCAAATATGAATCATAATAATATTGCTTTATGCCATATACATAATTCACACATTAGCATATTTGTTTTCATGTGATTCCCTTGATAAACATACATGCAAGATTACACATCCATAATACATTTCATTAAGCCATTCGGCCAATGTAACATAAAATGTTTGTACATGCATTTATCCATCACACACATCATAAAAAATCATTTAAGGATCATTTGGTTGCAATGCCTCATGCCACATAACTCATTTATGCCTAATGGTGCAATTGAACATATATCTATAAGCATTCATCATCATTAACATACTTATTCAAACTCACATATCCTTGTATACTTTCACACCCATTCACCCACAAAACCATTCCTAAGGCCGTTATTCATTTAAAACACATTGTAAATCTAAAACCCATCAAATATATAATATGTCATGTAATTATATCTTAGGCAAACATAACATCTTATTTAGGCATAATCTATCACGATTAACGCAACTCACATCCAATATGGACATAATGTCATCACCACTTCCTAAGCTATTTCTGTTAATTAATATGCATCATTATGCATCCATCATACATACAAACTTAATTACATCCACTTACATTGATAATTATACATATACACCTAATCACACTTTATTTACAACATAGGACACACACTTGCACCATAATCAATGTATGGATTCCACATAAATTGGTACACAATTTAAGCACTATGAATGCATCACCACACATATAGTCATCATACAACACCATAAGTGCCATTAATTTCACAAGTATATGCATTTAACCTATAATACCACAAATAGACATAATATGTAATTTTAGGGCTTTTTATTAAATTAACATAATTTAATCTGATTACACATACCATAAGAGTCATAATATGCGTTCTAGGACTACCTACACCTTCGTTTTCCTTTATCTTATGTTTTGTCAACTTTTTCAACTACTAGTTACAAATTCATTTTGTTAAATTTCGTAATAAAATATACAATTATTCAAAAATAAATCTAACCACATATAATGAATCTTAGGCACCCTAGGAACAAAAGAAAAATATTAGGTTTAAAAAATTCTTACTCGAACCAAAAAAAAGGTCACTACTTATTGAACATAAAATCGGGTAATTTCCTTCAATTTTCTTTAAAATT
>CANXYI010747746.1:0-10954 GCA_948208565.1 Hura crepitans | reverse complement strand
GGCACTATATTAGGAGGTTTTGCAAAGAAATATGGAGAAATTTTTAAGTTTTCGGATCGAATGAATAGTGCTCATTTTTTGATCGGATAAGATTTTTGAGAAATCAATATTTTTCTCATGTTAAGTAGGTGTCAAAAAGTCAAAAAAATATAGTCTTTTGAATTTTTTGGGCATCGTATAATTTTATAAAATTTTTTAAAAAATGAATTTGTAATAGGCAGTTATCGAAACAAAGCGAGAATGTGATAAGGGAAAAATAAAGGTGTGAGCAGTCCTCAAGGTCACATTGTGATTATTTTGGTATGTGAAATTAACTTATATCATGAATATTTAATAATGCCTTAAATTTCCATAAAGATAATTATATATGTTTAATGAGAAATTAAAGCAATTAATAAGTTAGCCTTGTAATTGATCATGTTATTATGTATTATGCAAAATGAATATATGCAATGTGTGAAGGATTGAGATTTAAATGAGATGGTGATATTGTTAGGTTGGCTAAAATGCCATTTGATGTCCTTTTTCATGTATTAGTTAATTAATGAGTACATATGACATGACTTAATGATTAATTGATGTGAATTGATTTCACGTGTGCATAAATAAAGAAATTAGTATGTTGATATATTTAAGGCATTATATTATTTTTGTATTAAAGAAAGGGGAAAAAGGCTAATAAAATGTCATGATAAAAATGTTTTAAAGAAATGCCTACATGTTGTGTATGACCGAATGGCCTTAAAGAAAATAAGTATGGGTGATGGATTTAAATGCACCTAAAGAAGTTGCCAAATATGGAGGATGTCACATTATGAATGAATAGTGATAGGTTTGTGAGACATGATAAATATGTCAAAGTTGAGCTTATATGGCTATAGGCATGTATGATTAAGAAATCAAAATTTGTATTACCATATTGTGATGTTTATGACTAAAATTAAATGATATTTATGTTAATTCATTGATATGGTCAATTATTAATAATGATGCAAGTTAAATCCATTTTTAATCTATTTAATTTGGTGAAATAAGAGAAGTATGTAAGATTGCCCATATACTTAACAACCTAGATGGATAGGTTGACTGGTTAACTAGGGGTATGCTAGCGCACTATAGTGCTATTTCATGTTTTAGTCTCCAGGTCCACTTTTAGTCTAACCCAAAGACATCCTTATGTTTTATCTTCAAATCTACATTGGTAGATAAACTTCGGGTTCATAAATGGTCATAATGGCCATCATGTTATGTTGTGTTTGATCTTCGAATCCACATTAGTTGATGGGCCTTCAAGTTCATAGAGGTCGTACTAGCCGTCCACCCCTGTTATCCATAGGACATGTGTTTTAATATTATGGGCAAAGTAAAATGCTAATAAAAATTAAATTGAAAGTATATTATGTATTAATTTTGATAAAATTAATATTTTGTATAGAATTATAATGAAATATTCTTTTTGTTGAATAAATGATCAAATTTATATTGATAAGCATAATTTATGTTATATGATGTGATGATATGATTTTTATGCCATTACATATATAATGCGTGGCTATGTCTTATTTAGGCATCATGTATTATACATGTTATATTTTATATTAATCTTGTGTAATTGATTAATTAATGTGGTCTAAGGCATGATTTAAATCGATTTTACCACTAAGTGAATGCTTAGCATACCATTTTAATTACGATGCATAGGTCAGAAGAACAAGCAAGATTGAGCCTCAGAACATCAAGGCGAAAGTGAAAGCCAATATTTTGGTATCTTTTTTATGTATGTGATTAAGTTATGCAATGTATAGACATAAAAGGCACTCTTAGAATTGATTTAAATATTTTGGGGCCTAAACTATAATGTTTGCAAATTTTAAGTTCTGTATGGATTGTAAATCATATTTTAAACTATTTTGATTATTTAATGCATGCTTGATGTCTCATTCTGAGGTTGAGATTGTGATGTTGAAATTGATGATGTGGTGTGATAAGATGGATCACGAACTTGGGTTTTGATTAAGAAAAATATATAAAAGTGTTTTTATTAATGCAAATTACATAAAAAAAATTAAAATAGTGCCCGGTATAGTCATTATGCTGTAGAAATTCTGGCATGAGAATTCCTAAATTGGATATGTAACTTGATTTTCTAAAAGTTTTGAAACTTCAAATTTTTGACAATTAAAATGTACATGGTCACATGTTAGTGAATAAGATTTATGTAATGAGTTTGGATAGCATGTTATGTGTTGCACACCTCAGTGGTGTTAGGCGACCAGATCGGGCAAAAGGTATCACAAGAAATCTGCCACAAACATCCTTGCTTGTTGAAGTGTTTTTGCATATACAATTGTATGAAATTTTTTGTAAAGCACATGTATTTAAATAGTAGTCCCAGGTGTTTAGTTTATGAATAGATGTTCATATAGGCAAGTTATATCAAAAAATGGCTTAAAGATTTAAAATATTTATTCAATATGTTTATGCATATAGTGATATACGTCAAAGGTGTATGAAACAATATGCAAGTCGAAATAGAATAATTACACTGAGATAGCCGAATAAAGAATAAAAATGAAATAACAAAGGAATAATAACTGAATCAGTAACATGGTATCTTGTATCTGAATTGGTATATTGATTGGGTATAAAACTGTTAAAATTTTAGTGATATCAAAGCTTAGATTTAGGCAGTTCTAGGTATAAATTAGTTGCACATGTGTGTGTACATGCTTTACATGATAATTAAGCTATTAGGACATTATTAAGGATCCGCACACCTGCTTATATGTAAAATGTATAGAAAGCACATGTATGAGTTAAACAAAATAATATTTGATAGCTACATATGGATATAAGAAGATATAGAACTCAATGGTTATTAGTAGAAAAATACAGTAATGAAGATATTAATGTAGAGGTTAAACATAAGAAAATACCGAGTTAAATGATTATCGCTAAAGGAATATAGTTATAGAAATATCAATAAAAGAACAAAGTAAAAAAATTATGAAAAACTAATGATAGATTAGAGATATATGAAAAATTGATAATAGATTAGAGCTAAGTTATAGATCATGTGGACGAAGATAAGAATGAATAACAAATGCTAACTTAGATAGAACTAGTTATACATAGAATAAGAGGACTGGTAGTAAATAAGATAATTAGAGGTAGAATAGTGATATGAAATGATATGATAAGTAAAGAGCCTAAGATAGGAAAGTATAATATATCCAACCTTTATGAAAGGTTTTAGAGGGGATGCGTATATGGGAAATATCGAGGATGAAATTTCTTAAGAGAGAAAGAGTTATCACACCTTGACTTACGGTCCAATTTTTCATATCGGTAGAGTGAAAATTAGAAGAAAAAATGGGAAATAAAATGGACGTATGAATCGAGTAGAGTTAGTTGGCGTGAAAATTTGAGCAAAAAATGACTAAATGGCATAATTGTAATTATGTTAAAAGGCCAAAGGCAAAATGATAATTTCACCTTTAGTAGACAAAATGATGAGAGAGACACATGAAAGTGATGAGAAATAGACATGTGACATAGAAATGATGAGAAAATGTGGAAAGAACGAGGTTTGGGAAATGGTTTTAGTGAATAGTGACATTGAGTCGTGAATAATGCTTCTTGACCCCAAATGAAATTGAGCATACTAGGCGGTAAAATAAATTAAAAGATAATTTTTGGAGAAATTTAGAGTGAAAATGAGATCATATAGGAGATTAAAAATCAAAAATAAAATTGAGAATATGGTCTTAGTGAATAGTGACTGTAACAACTTGGCCTGCCTAGTCAGTATTGTCCGCATTAGCCTACCAGACCTCACGGCTTTGTCTTTTGAGCAAGGGGCGTGCAACATGAGGATTTTCCAAAAGTTCACCGATCTTAGTACTGCTTTTGCCTAAACACGTTTAACTTCGGAGTTCTTATAGGATCCGATCCCTTAACACCTAAAAGTGCACTAATCAGGGGTACCTTCACCATCTTCCCTTATTTTTGATGTGGGATAGGTTACCTATCTATCCCAAGCATGGTCACTCCACCTTGAGACACAACGTTCTTCGTCACCACACCATATGAGATAGGTTATCTATCCGCCCCAAGCATAGTCCTCCCTACCTTAGAACATAGCGTCCTTACTGTTATACCCATACGGGGGAAGGTCAGGCTCTAATACATCAATACCATTTTTTTATCACAAGTATGCAAGTGTAGTTATAGTTAAGGTTCACTTTAATCTACTGTACAGTAATAAAATAAGTATATAGGTACAGCTACAGTTAAGGTCCAAAATACAGTCCACTGCATACCCAGGATTCCGCTACCCAATGTTTTAGGTGTAGTCTATCAGTATGGGCCTATTAAAGAATTAAACGAATAAATTCTCAGTAAATGGTCATAATAATAACTAAGTAGTGTATAACACTGTGTTGATATATTATTGTAGATTTTCTAATGCATATGACAATGAGACTGTGTAAATGGATCTATAAATTGCTATATATGACATAATTGCATGAATGAATGTAAAAGCATGCATATGATTACCTCATATTCACCACTGAGTTTTACTTAGCGTGTTGGTTTTTTCGATGCATAAGTTGAAGTTAGGATCGTACAAGAAGTGGAGCCTTAGTACCTGAAGTGTCCAAGTCATTAGGTATTTTACTTTTGTTTTAGTTTTTTGACTTTATAGGAAGTGTACTTATGTATATAAAATAGGGTATGGGGTTATTTATAATTTTGTTGTAAATTAATGAATATAAAGTTTTAAATGCTAAAGGTAAACTAATGAAATGAAGTGTATGAATGAATGTGTTGAGACTTGAGGTTGAATGCTATTATATAATTGTACAATTTTTGCTTGTGCTGTGCTAATTTTGATGAGATTTGGAGGACTAAAGGGTGGGTTCGGCAGTTAGAGAATGTGTGTATGATTGCTTAGAAGTATTTATTTGTGCAAGAAAATTTTTAAAATTTTACCCGGACAACTGTTATGCTATTCGATTTTTTATACAATCTTTTCAGACAAAACAAACGGATTTTTCAAACGCATTTTGATTGCTATGACATGTAAATAAAGTAAAAATGGAAAAACTTTAGAAGCAAAGTAAGAAACTAAATAAATTGGTAAAAGTTAAATGAATAGATCCTTAAGGTAATCTGGGGATAAGTGACCTTAAGGAGAGGTTCACACCCTTATCTAGCTTCTCACGGAATCGGGTGAGGGTGTGACAGTGACACCGAGCCATGAATAATGCTTCCTAAAGCCAAATGAAATTGACCATACCAAGTGGTAAAATAAATTAAAAGATAATTTTTTGGGCAATTTAGAGTGAAAATAATATCATATAGGAGGTTAAAAATCGAAAATAAAATTCAAAATATGGTCCAAAATGAATATTAAATTATTTATAGCTGAATAAAAAATTCATAAAATGAGCTCAAAAAAATTTGAGACCTACACATCCTTGCACTAAAAAATTCCAAAGAAATCAAAAATTGTGGAGTTAGAATTTTTTGAACATAAGAGCTATTAAAAATAAATTTGTCAAACAAATTTATGAAAAATAAGGAAAATGTGCCAAGTTTGCATAGATTTTTAGAGATAATTTGTGCGGGTAAATGATAGCCCTTGTTTGTAATAGTACATAAGGGATCCTAACCATCCAAAAATTAAAGAATTAATAAAATTATAATTAAAACTAAAAATAGGTTACATACGGCCTGATCACATACCATTGATTTAATTAATAAAATAAATCATGTCCATTAATTGTAAATATAAATAAGGAAATTCTACATAAAAAAAGGCCATCATCCTCCCCACCTATGGCTGAAACCTTTACCACTTCTCCTCTCCCATTTTTCTTCTTCAATACCTAAATCCACTGTATTTTATCCTCAAGTGATAGTTTAAACAAAAAATACATTAAAGCCCTAAATTATTTTAAGAAAAGCATAAGAGAACAAGAGAAAAGAGAGAAAGAAGTTGAGGAGGAGAGAGACTACATATGGAATGGATAAGTTTTCTTTGAATTAAATTATACTAATAGCTTATATGGATTTTAAATTACATAATTAGCTAATTAATTATAGAATTTATGTGATGTTGAGCTTTAATTCTTAAAGAGTAAATGATGGAGGAAAGAAGAATGAATAAGGAATAAAGGAATTGAAGGCGTGAAAGTAAAATTCAAGAAGACTTTTACGAGGCAAAAAGAGAGGAAAATCAATTAGGTAAGCGTATTTTTTAATTATGAATTATTAGAACTTCCTTATATTATGGGATTAATTTAACTAAGTAGATTTAATTATTTTAGTTGAAGTTAATGTATGGAATTGTGGTTAGAGATTAAGAAATTAAATTGATATATTTAAAATCATAAGAATTCTACATAGTATGCGAATTACTTATTATGTATATAATATGTCTAGTATGGAAATTTCATTATGTAAGTTATTTAATTAATTTAATTATTTAGAAATATAATTAGAGATAGTTTAATTAATGTAGATAGATTAGAAGCATGAAAAATAATATTGAACTTTAAGATACTACCTTGACCGAAAATAACAAAACAAAGAAAAATAATATGTAAGTGCTAACTAAATGAAATAAATAGATTAAATGATATGAAATGTAAGAGAGTATATGGCAAAATCAATAAATTAAAGAATTGAATTAATTGAGTGGGAAGGATAAGTTGAGCCAAAAATGGTAGGAATGAAAATAATGACTTATTTTTTATGGTATAAATTAATATTATGTTGCCATTATGCTTTGATGAATAAAAGAACATAATAATTTTGAATTTGCACTTTGTATGTAATATGTGAAGTATAAAAATTTATTTTATGAATTAATTGTTTTAGTTGAAGTTAATGTGTGAAATTGTTATTAGAGCTTAAGAAAATTCAATTAGAATGTTTAAGATTATGAAACTTTGCATGATATGTAAATTATATGCTTGGCCGAAATTAGCATATAAAGAAAATAATGACGATTTAATAGAAATTATATGAATAAATTTATTTAAAGGTTATATAAATGAATAGTATTACTTGGAACAATCCTAGAAGGAAGAACAAACCAATTCGGCTTAAGTTTGAGATTGGACCAAAATTAATATGACAAAAATATTGAGGTGTTCATGTGATGTAAAATTGATATTATGCTTATATAAATAAGAAAAATGTGAAACTTAGTAAAAGAAATAGGTATACATTTTTACTTGGGAAATTTAATTTTTAATGTGTAGTGTGTAACTATTGAACTTATATAGTTATGAGAGATGTATATAATTAGTATAATGCAATTTTTAATTAAATTTAAGAAATGAATCTTGAAAAGAATAAAATGGAAAAAAAAGGTATAGCCAAAGTATAATCAAAGTATAACCTTATAAGGGATTGAAAAATATATGCTGAGATTTAATGGGCATATCAAAGCCATAGGTAAATAATGATATTAATTATAAAGTCTATAAAGATAAATAGCCATATATAACTAATTAAATACTTAGAATAAATATACTTGAATTCTAACTTAATAGAAATTTAATTGTATGTACATAGGTATAAAAAAATGTGTACATGTGTATAGTGAGCAAAAGAAGAAATATTGAATTATTAAAATGATAGCATAATTACATTGAAATGTTATGTTACAAATTAAAGGAAGAAAATAAGAGTTTATAAATTATTCGAGATAGTAATAGAAGGTTAACGAAGGATAAATAGTTGGACAAATTAAAGAAATTAAAAGTAAATGGTTAGAAAAAATTAAATATGAATAGTAAACCTTTCAATGAGATAAAAAAAATTTAAATATAAAGTTTAGGGAAAGAATGATTTACAAAGACCACTTAAGGAACATACCTATAGGAAAAAATAAGAAAAATCAATTGATAGATATGTGAGAAAGAAAATGTTTGATAGAAGATATAAATCAATACAAACATAGATAATAGTGATATTATACGATAAGATTATAGAAGCTTACAATCAAATGGAAAGGTATAATAGAGTACCCGACGTAAAATATTTAAATAGTTTTATAATTTTAATTTGCAAATTCATTTATATTTTTCTATTATCATTTTAGAATATGCTGGATAACTGATAAGACATCAAGGTTATATAGATAGAATATGAATTTAATCGAGCGTATAGAAGATTTCAAAGTGAATGGATATTGAACCATTATATGTTATCATGATTTTATAAACATTTATTTCTTTAATTAACTTATAAGAAAGACAAACATATGTAAGGCCCTAATATCCTACACAATTTATATAGCCTAAGATAAGTTGACCGGTCAACTAAGTAACTATCGTTATAGTCATGGCTTATTGTATAGCACCCTCGGGTGCCTACCATACAACACTTTGGTGCCTACTGTCACTAAGGGAGAATGTTATTCCCCATATATGTTATTTGGGCACAATGTGCCATATTTGGTATTTGGACACTTCGGTGTCATACCATTACACGTCCTTATATCCTGGCATGGATAACTATTATAGGATGATTAGGGGCAAAGGTAATACAAAGGCTATAGAAGAATAAATAGATAAAACGAGAGTAAACATCACACATAGAAAATAATTAAAGGAGACTTTCAATATCTAGAACTATTAAATATAGTATATGTAACAATTTCATCATAACTAGATTAAAGGAAAACTTATATAAAACATTTTAAAGTGAATAACATGATTAAAAGGTCAATGTAAAATCTTATATGAATGACGTTATAATTAGTATATAAATGATAAGATTATTTTATAGCCTATAATATATGAAATTAATTAATGACTATTTATTTAAAACATATGAATGAAGAAAGGAAATCTAAGTAATAGTAACATAAAGATAATATAGATAATTGTAAAATTTTGAAAAAAAAATCATACAGTTACATGAGCTATAAAGGTAATAAAAGAACCGCATTTGCTACGAATAATTATATAGAATCTTTATAGAATATTATAGAAAACACACAAAAGAATATAAGTAAATAAATAAAGTTTTAAATATAGAGAATACAACCAAGAATACAAGTACATGATATCTAAATATAGTATGATATGTAATTGTTAATATATGTGAGGTAAATGAGAAATAATTAATAAGTAAGCATACTTTTCCAAATTAAATAGTTAAGTTATAATATATAAAAAGCGATGAGCACTGATTACTATAGAAACTATGATCAAGAAATGTACAACTAAGAAATAAGTCTAATTATAGAGTTGTTAAATAGTTAAAGAGCTTAACAAACGAAATCATAGGATAAGCCATGTATAAAGAAACAAATAAATATAGGTGTTAATAGCTAACTTGTAATCGAGGACAATATGTTATAAAGTGAATGAGAGATAGAATAACTAGTTATAAGACTAAAAGAGAAACTTTGGTGCAACATATATTAAAAGATGATGAAAATGATGATGTGATCAAAACATAGCTAAATACAAATTAATTGATAAATGAACAAAGCTAAAAATTATTGATTTTTTTGTATAACCTGACAAAGGCGTAATTCATAATTATTGAATACACCACTGAGCAATCTTATTCAACGTATTGATTTTTTGCTGATGTGTAGGTTGAGGATCAGGTCGAGCAAAGTAGCAGATCAAATCTTAGTGGCGACAGGAGTTTACATGTTAAAGGTACATGTAAGGGAAGTCTACCACAAACATCCTTGCTTGCTAAAGTTTTTTTAGATCTGCAATTGTGTGAAAATTTTTGTAAAGCACATTTATATGAATAGTAATCCTAGATGTTTAGTTTATGACTAGATGTTTGTATAGGAGAGTTGTATCAAATGATGGCTTAAAGATTTAAAATTTTATTTAATATGTTTATGCATATGTGATATACGTCAAAGGTATGTGAAACAATATACAAATCAAAATAGAATAATTCACTGAGATAACCGAATAAAGGATAAAAATGAAATAACAAAAGAATAGTAAATGAACCGATAACGTGGCATCCTGTACTTGAATTGGTATACCAGTTGGGTTTAAGGATGTTAAATATTCACTTTATTAAGACCGAACAATACAGAAAGCTAGGAGAATATTTCTTTTTAGTCTTTTGTATCTTCCTGTATTTATGATTGGGCTTTTATCTTATCACCTTAATGACAACTAGCAAGGTCTTGGAAAAAATAGTGAGCTTTTATCCATTTCAAAAATTGTTGTACTAGAGAGTGGAAATGATAGCCATAAGACGAAAGAAAGGCATATGTGTTGGTACACAAACACGCCAACTATAGCATATGCTTCTGTTCTATTGCACCTTTTCCTTTTCTACCAGCGCCTTCATGGGTTGTTCCTTAGTATGACAAGTGTTTAGCTATTTTTATATTAAATCAATAAGAGGCCATGCTTGAAAATTTTAGGCAGTTCTTGTAACGACCCAAACATTCGATTCTTGTGAATAGTAATTCTCAAAGTGAATAGTGCTTCTCGAGACCCGAGTGGCACTAAGCGTACCGATGGGAAGTATTAATTACAAGAGAATTTTGGATAAAGTTTGAAGCCAATCCGAAATCATTCGAATGGTTGAAAACGTTAAATAAGATTTTACGGCAGTGTTCTCTGAATAGTGCTGCAGGCAAAGCTGAACCATAAAATAAATTAAAAGTTGCACAAAATAATCTAAAAATATCACAATTTGATACTTAAATATTCCAAATAGTCCAATGGCTTTGGAATTAGAATTTTCTGAGTTCAGGAACTATTTTTACCTAATTTTCAAGATAGAAAATAGATTAATTTTTTATGTTATTGTTGGAATTTGGGCACAAGATTTTAAGAGAATTTAAGGCTTGAATTTAGGAAATTTTGGGAATATGAATGGAGGAAAACTAATTTTTCTATCAATTATAATAATTTTTCGAAGTAAAAAAATATTAATTTTG
>CANXYI010747726.1:0-10449 GCA_948208565.1 Hura crepitans | reverse complement strand
GTAAGCATGTTGATGTATAGAGTTAACATGTGGATGCTTGCTCGGGAAGCAAGTTCATTAGAGACCCATCATGAGATCTTCACATGGATATTTAATCTATGTCAGTGAAAGTATCTCATCATAATAAGGGTGCAAGTATACTTAGACTTGAGATCACTAACAATCTTATGAAAGGAATGATATACTTTGGCTCTAATGCTTTTACTTCGCCATGATGTATACATAACTAGGAGATTGTGTATATCATGAGATACTTAAAGATAGGGTAGTGATCAATAAAGGATTCACCACCCCAGATTGCTAGTGGGATGTTTATCTCAATGATCAAGTAATGATATTTATTCGCGAAACTTTGATCAAAGTAAAATACAAATGTGAATGGGATTCACAAAGACATTTTTGGAACAAAAATAATTTACTAGATCTAACATATTCAGGGCTTAATTAGACATACTTAATTAAGCATTGAGTTGACACAAGTCCATACTCAAACCTAAATGAGATAAAGAATGGTGAAAGGAGTTTATTGCACAACTGTATATGGACGGGTTAAGTCAAACCACTTAGACTTTTTGGCACTTAGATGATCATGATGTGTAGCTAGATACTACTCTTGACTTGTATATGAGTGAGAAATATTAATAGGAGATCAATATTGACTTAAAGAGTTTAAGTCAATAGAGTCTCAACCAAACTAGGATTCTTTGGTAGAGTCCCAATCAAACTAGTATTCTTTGACAAAGTCCCAGTCAAACTAGGATTCTTTAGAAGAGTCCTACTCAAACTAGGATTCTTTGGAAGAATCCCAGTTAAACTAGGATTCTTTGGTAGTGTCTTAGTCAAACTAAGATTCTTTGGAAGAGTCCCAGTCAAACTAGGATTCTTTGGTAGAATCCCAGTTAAACTAGTTTTCTCACTAAATACTACCAACGTGTTTCGAAAAACTATAGGGTCACACACAAAAAGGATTTTTGGTGGAACTTAATATATTAAATTATATTAAGATATTAAATAACATGAGATGTCATTGGAAGGGAAAGAAGAAAGAAAGAATAATTAATTTGAGCTTGGAGTCCAAATTAATGTATCTAGCTAATTAGGGTTAGATACATTGAGGCCTTAAAAGCCTACTTGGTGGATTTATTTGAGTCTGATTTTTAGGCCATCTTTTATTTGTTAAAAGGGCTTTAAATCAGACCCATATCTAATTTAAATTTAGGCTAAGAAGGGGCCTAAATTAATTAGTCAAAGATTGGGTCAAACCTATACGAAGAAAGCTCACCTAGGATTTCTACGTAGGGCTAAATTTAATTGGCCCATTTGATGGGCTTAATTAAACCCAATTGAGGTCAAATTTTAATGAGATGAAATTTAGACCTAGGGTAATTAAGAGGATATAAATAAGCCTCAAAAGTCATTCACTATGGGTGAAATCTTTCAAATTTGCGCAAAAGCCATTTTTCTCCGCGATATATTTTTTCTTTATTTATTTTTTTTCTCTTCACATCTAAATAATCTTACTAGCCCATAGATATTTAGATATTCACCAGAAATCCTTGTGTGGATACCTTGAAGGTGCTCCTAATAGAGGAATACTATGGTTTGCGACAACTCGATGTGGTGGAATTTAAGAAAAATGAAGAACGGTAAACACTATTCTCTGTTTTTCTTATTATTAATTAACTTTGATTCTTCCAATGGCCAAATAACATGTTTGGATTCCATAGAAAATTTTAAATTTTTTGCTGTGCATGATCTATGGAAACCAATAGAGGGCCATTACACTAGTTTGTTAGGTAGACCATATTATGTTATTTGCACCTTCAGTGCTATGACTTATCACATTAGTGCAGCAGTCAGGGTCTAGAATGTGGATCATTACACAGTATTTTAGTTCCCTCTAGGTTAAGTGTATTGAAGTATCATCTATTTAGTTGAGCTATTAATTTAATTAAATAAATAACATACAACACTAATAATGGCAGATATTATTGAATTTCCTAGATTTTGACATAATTAACTAAATAAATAACTTGTGCAAATGATAAAGGGTATTTTGGTAATTTTGCATGTATAACATTTATTGACCTAATAATCCAATTATTTTGAATGTTATTGTTAGAAATGGCCTAAATCTATAATCTACTTGATTTTTAAATAATTGAATAAATTATAAATCGATTATGTATAGGTGCAATGGTATTTTGGTCATTTGAGATAGATCATTTAACTATTGGCTTAGTAACCTAAATTAGATAATATTAACTATGTATATGCTTGAATAACCTATACGACATGATTTAAATGCTTGAGTTCACCACTGAGTATATTATATACTCAGCGTACCTATTTTGGTGTGCAAGTAACCAGAATTGAGATACAGCCTCATAAAGTATGTAGCCAAAGTTCAGAGGATTAGATAGAATGTTGTTATGTTATTAGTATATAGTTTTGCATTCAATGTACATAAGTGGGAGATGGAAGCCCTATAAATAGGACTTGTAATATGTATATATAAAGGTGTAGACTATGTTATGTAATAAGTTAGTTAGCGAATTTTGTGAATGTATGGTTTTATTCATGTGATGCTTATGATATACTGATTATGGCCTAAGGCTTGTGTGAATGAACTAATAGATTTATGATGTTATGTTGATATTTGTGGAATGAATTTATTGAAAAGTTTTTACAAGTTTAAAATTTTTTGATAGTGACCGCACAATCGTTATGCTCTCAAATTTTAGGAAATATTTGACTAGTGTTTATTTAACCGTTTATGGCTTGAATAGTGTGGCATAACTTTAAGTTGAGCTATAAAAGAAACAAAACTAGTTTTGGAGTTAGATTGAATCAAATAATAGGAAATAGGTAAAAGTCAAATGAATGAACATAAAGGACAATTTCAGTATGGGTGTCCTTACAGAAAATGCACCGCTTATTGGGTTTCTTTGGGAATTCATTGAGAGGTGTCACATTTGGTGGTATCAAAGCCTAGGTTTAATGTTCCTACATAGAGTACATAAGTGCAACTATCTAAGTTCGAATTCTTCTAAATTGTCACACTATACGAGACTGATAGTTTATTCTTTTTGTAGTAAGCATATAGCTAATCAATACCTGAATGAGGGGCTGAAGAATTGGCTAGTTTTGCACCCACAACTATACAAGGGGTAGGCAATACTTTAGTACCTAAACACAGTAATGTTGTATAGTAGCCACAACCACAAGTGCTTGGTCAACAGTAGGTAGAAGCATCTCCTGCTCTGCTACAATAAATAGTAGATTTGCTCAGACATACTACTATTGCTACTAATCCACCTCCACCTCCTACAGCTCCAGTACCACCTCCACCTATTGTAGCCTAGTACCACCTCCACCACCAGTTGATCCACAAAAAATGCCCTTAGAAAGGTTAAAGAAAATGGGAGCTATTGATTTCTTTGGGAGGAAGGTAGATGATACTATTAGGGTTAAGTACTGCCTAGTCATGATATTTAGAATTTTAGAGTAGCTTAAATGTATAGCAAAAGAAAATTACCAGTGTCCCACTTATCTTCTTTAGGAAAAAGCCTATAGTTGGTGAAATACTATTAAAAGAAGAAAAACACCTGTAAACCTAACATGGAATTTTTCCTTAAGTATTTCAAGAAGAAATACATACCTGATTCATATAAGGACAAAAGGAGATAGGAATTTCTTGACCTGAAGCAGAGAATAAGGATAGTGTCAGAGTATGAGAAAGATTTTACCAAGCTACTAAAGTATGCTAAAGATTTCATTCCACATGAAGAAGAGATATGCAAGAGATTCTTAATAGGGTTGAATGTAAAATTGAGAATGCAGATAGCAAACCTTAAAGAGAAAGATTTTGCAGTATTGGTGGCAGTTGCATATGACATGCAAGAAATGATGCAAGAGAAAAGGAATTTCTTCTAGAGAAAGAGGCAATTCACTACGAGACAGCCTAGTGCAATGTTAGAGGATAACAAGAAAAGAAGAGAGGGATAGTTATAGACTCAATCTCAGCTTAGATCCTAGTATCAGTTAGGGTATCAGGGGCAGAGATAGGTACAGTCCCAGAGATCTAGACAAGCCTTTATGGGTAGATCTCGATTGCCTCCTCTAGCTAATAGTTCTTCTGGCATAGTAGATGATAAGAATAGACCCCTGACATGTAATACTTGTTAAAAGAGATATTGAGGGTAATGTAAACTGGCTAAAAGAAGGGAATATTTTCATTGTGGTGCTAAAGACCACTACAGAAAAGAGTGTCCTTAAAGACAGTTAGAGGGTGCTCAAACATAGGCATCTATTATTGCACCTCAAAATAGGGGTCAAAAGTAGAACAAAGGAGAGTAACCTAATGCTAGTCAGAGTATAAGATCTGAGGCTTATGCTTCTGCCAGATAGTATGTTGTGAGAGCTAGAGAAGAGGTTGTAGCACTAGACGTCATAACTGGTACTTTTTATTTATTTCATGTTCTAATTTTGGCTTTAATAGACCATAGTTCTACTCATTCATATGCATATACTGCACAAGCATAGAATAGGGGATTATAGCTTGAATATGTTGATATAGATATCAGAGTCATTAATCCTATAGGACAAAGTGTAACTATTAACAGGGTATATAGGTAGTGTCTTCTAATGATTCATAAACATAAATTTTCTACTGATATGATTGATCTACCATTCTGTGAGTTTAATGTTATACTAGGAATGGATTGGCTAACTAAGCATTAAGCCATAATTAACTATAGATATAAGAAGTTGACCCTCTAGACTGTAGAAGACCAAATAGTTATAATGGATGGTAAGAGAAGTCTTTTGAATAATCTTATCTCTGCTGGTATAGAATAGAAACTTCTTTAGAAGGGGTGTGAAGCCTACCTAACATATGTCATTAACATGAATACTTCTAACTCCAATCTAGAACATATCCCTATTGTTTCTAAATTTCCTAATGTATTTCCTGAACAGTTGCCAGGTTTACCACCTCAAAGAGAACTTGAATTTGAAATTGAGGCACATCTTGGTACAACTCCAATATCTATTGCTCCTTATCGGATGACACCTACTAAATTAAAAGAACTAAATGTATAGCTATAAGATCTATTGGATAAGGGTTTTATTAGACATAGTCTATCCCATTAGAGAGCACCTATGTTGTTTATAAAAAAGAAAGGTGGGTCATTCTAACTGTGTTTTGATTACAAGCAGCTAAATAGGATAACTAGAAAAATATATATACATTGCCTAGAATAGATGATCCTATTAATCAGTTGAGGGGTGCAAGTGTATTTTTGAAAATTGATCTAAGATTCAAGTATCATCAGTTGAGAATCAAGGAAGGTGATATTCTTAAAACTGCTTTTAAAACCTGATATGGGCATTATGAATTCTTAGTGATGCCATGTGGGCTCACTAATGCACCAATAGCTTTTTATGGACTTAATTAATAGGGTTTTCAACCTTATTTAGACCAATTTATGGTGGTGTTCATAGATGATATTCTAGTGTACTCTAAAAACAAGGAAAAGCATAAACAACATGTCAAGATTGTGTTGTCGACTCTTAAGGAGAAATAATTGTATGCCAAGTTCAGTAAATGTGAGTTTTGCCTAAATAAAGTTGAATTTTTAGGACACATAGTTTCAGTAGAGGGGATTAGAGTTAACCCTAATAAAGTGAAGGCAATGTTAATGGGAACCACTAAGGAATGTGATAGAAATAAAAAGTTTTTTAGGATTAGTAGGGTACTATAGGAGATTTGTGAATGGGTTTTCTATCATTGCTACTCCTTTAACTAGATTGATCAAAAAGAATGTAAGATTTGAATGGGATGATAAATGTCAAGAAGTTTTGAGAAATTGAAGAAGATGTTGATAGAAGCTCCTATCCTAATTCAACTTAAACAGGGTAAAGATTTCAAGTGTATCGTGATGCTTCACTGAATGGTTTAAGGTGTGTGTTAATGTAGGAAGGAAAAGTAGTAACTTATGTTTCAAGACAATTGAAGCCACATGAGAAGAATTATCTTACTCATGATTTGGAGCTAGCTACTATTATTTTTGCTTTAAAAATATGGAGGCACTACCTATATGGTAAAAAATGTTATATTTATACCGATCATAAAAGTCCAAATTACCTCTTCACTTAAAAAGAGTTGAATTTAAGGCAGAGAAGGTGGTTAGAATTGATAAAGGACTATGATTGTCTGATTGACTATCACCTGGGGGAAACAAATGTAGTGGCAAATGCTATGAGTAAAAAATTCATGGTAACTCTGAAAGCTATGAATGCCAAACTATAGTATACTCTAGAAAATGCTATTCTAGCTAAGTTAAAAGTGAAACCTAATTTTCAATAGTAGATTAAAGAGACTCAGATGAAAGATGAGCAATTGGTTTAGATGGTTAGTAAAGTTAAAGAAGGGAAGGCTATAGTGTTTAAATTGACAAAAGATAAATATATGTATTACCATAACAGGTTATGTATACCTAGTACAGATGAGCTAATGTTATAGATATTGAAAGAGACACATAAAGCTCCTTATTTTATGTTTCCTAGGAGAATAAAAATGTATCTAGACTTGAAGTTTTATTATTAATGGCTATGTATGAAAAGAGATATGGTAGAATATGTAGCAAAATGTCTTACTTGTCCACAGGTGAAAGCTGAACACTAGGTTCCTTCTAAATTGTTGCATCTTATAGCAATACCAAAATGGAAATAAGAGAAGGCGATCATGGATTTTGTTATAGGTTTACCTATGACTAGAGGTAAATTTGATGCTATATGTGTGATTGTTGATAGATTGACAAAGATAGCTCACTTTATTTCGGTAAGGATGGACTATTCTTTAGAGAAGCTAGTTAGACTATATGTAGATGAAATAGTCAAACTTCATGGTGTGCCAATGACTATCATTTCTAATAGAGATGCTCATTTTACTTCCAAAATTTGGTAGGACCTACAGGAAGCATTAGGTACCAGATTGACCTATAGTACAGCTTTTCATCCTCAGACTGATAGACAGTTAGAAAGGGTGATACAAATACTTAAGGATATGTTATGGGGTTGTGCAATTGAGTTCAAAAGTAGCTTGGATCAGTACTTATCTTTAGCAGAGTTTGCTTATAATAATAGCTATCAATCAAGTTTAAGAATGGCACCTTATAAAGCTTTATATCAAATAATGCAAAACTCCTCTGTGTTAGAGTGAAGTTAGAGAAAGTAAAATTTTTGGTATTGATTTGATTAAAGATGTAGAGGAAAAAGTAAAAGTGGTCAGAGAGAGATATAAACCTACAGTTGACATACATAAATCATATATTAATCTAAAACAAAGGGACATTGAATATGTCAATGGTGAGAAAGTGTTTTTGAAAGTATCTCTATGGAAAAAGGTGCTAAGATTTGGGAAAAAGGGGAAACTGAGCCCTAAGTTCATCGAACGGTATGAAAATTATAGAGAGAGTTGGACCACTAACTTAGAAGATAGCATTGCCACCTGAGCTATAGTAGATTAATGATGTTTTCCATGTTTCAATGCTCAAGAGGTATTAATAAGATCCTTCATATGTGATTCTAATGATGGACATTGAAATACAACTTGACTTTAGCTATGAAGAGGAGCTTGTGCAAATTTTAGCTCATGAAATGAAACAACCAAGGAACAAGTGCATACCACTTGTTAAAGTGTTATGGAGATATCATAACACTGTAGAGGCTACCTGGGAGACTAAGGAGTAGATGAAGGCACCGTTTTTGCATCTTTTTACTTCAGGTAATTTCGAGGATGAAATTTTCTTAAGAGGGGAAGAACTGTAATGCCCATACATTGAGGCTCTATGAACAATGCCATTAGGTCTGAGAAGTGTGCCTTGGGTGCCGACTCACTTGCATGAGAATTGAGGTAACAACACTAGTCATGAAACTTTAAGGGGCTTTAAAATGATGAAAAATGCAAATTTTAAAAATTTAATAGAACCAATAATTCATTTTGGATAATAAGTTATTAATTTGTGGGGTTAAACTAAGTCAGGCTAGGAATGACCCGAGATGTGCTCGGACAGACCTAAAAATATCATACCTTATAGTTCAAAAATTCCACTGAGTCTATTGGTGAAAGAATTTTTGAATTATGAGGTCGTTGCAAATTTTCATAATTGTTTAGGTTGGCATATAAATCAAGGTAGTCTAAAAACTATCCTTTCGATGGAATTTGACCATAAAATTTTTTAAGCATGTGAGGGGACTAAATAAGGAATTTTAAAATAAATGGCATAATTTTTTGAGGACCTTATGATTTTTAATGATTTTTTAAAGTTTTTAACAAAATCGAGTCGTTTCAGGATGGTTTAGGAGCTTATAGGACCCACCCGTGCCTAGCCATCTGTCCTAAGGGCTAATACACATGTCAACATATAGTGACAAGTGGCAAAATCCACTGACAAAAAAAGAAAAAATTTTTCTCTCTTTGTTGCTCGAACTAATGCCTTCTCTAGAAAAACTCCCCATTTTCATCCTCTTCTCTAAGCTTTTCTAGAAAACTCTTTTCACCTTTATTCTTAAGCATTTGAAGGAAAAAGAATCATTAGAAAAGGAGCTTCCAAGAATTAATTAAAATTCATCCAAGGGAGCAAGGTCAGAAAGCTTTCCAATAAAGGTAGCAAAGGTTCAAAGTGAGTGTTTTGGGGTTTTCTTGGTTTTTCTTGAGGAATTTTGGATGTAAATGAATGATGATAAATGCCTAAGTCCTAAAAAAATGTGTGTGTGTATGGTTTTTGAGGGAATTAGATTATCAATTGGCTTAGAAAGGGGTTAGAATTTGAGAAACTTAAAGGCTTACTTCCATGTCCTCTTGGAGCTTGAAGTGTTTTTCCTTTGGCAAGGTATGTGAACTCTTAAAATTTAAGTCATAGCCTTTACTTTTTCATGGCTTATATGTATGGGTAGGTGTTAATTGGTGTTTAATAGTAGTATGATTGGTTTATAGGTTAAATGAATGGTTGGTAGTGATTTATGAGTGTATATGTCTAGTTTAATGAAAGAAGGACATTGAACATTTAAGGAACCTTGTTTAGCCAAGAGCTAATTAGGGGCTTAAAGGAGTATATGTGATGGTTAGGGTGGCAATTGAATGGTAATTATAGTTTATGAATGTCTTTCAATGAGTTATATGGATAATAGGTGAGTTTGTGTATGTTTAACACGATATTAGTGAGTGGCCAAAAGCTTAAACTAGTATATATGTTTTTGTATAACTTAATTTCATGGCTAGAAGTAGTGTTTTAAGCTTATGATGTGTGAAATGGTTGATTAGTATGTGTATGATTGGGACTTGAACTATGGTCGAGAAATATAATATGTATGAACTACCCTAATTGACCCTATACTGTGGATATGTAGGTGTGAAAGTGATCATATTATGTATGGAATCACGAATTTATGATGAATTGGAGGAAAATGCATGATCAAAGTCAATATATAGTTGTATCTTAGAGCAACAGCAATAAAAATGTTATGTAAATTTTGGTAACTTGTTTGACATGAATAAGAATCCTAAAAGTTGATGTATTGCATATGAAATGGTTTAAATTACTTGCCACTATTTGGTCAAATGCATGGAATTGGTATGGTGTAAATGGATATAAAGAATGAACTATGATGATTGTAGAAATTCTTGAAACATAGACTTGGAAAAAGGCTTAAATTGTTAATTAAGCTTTAACATGAAATGTGTTTTGGAAATGTACCTAAATTGTACCTAAAATGGCTATGGCATTATGACTTCTTAACATAGCATGAAAACCTCGTAAATGCCTTAGAGAATGAGTGGCTTTAGGCCTATGGAATGTATGAATTTTTGAGTGAAAACTACACTAAAAAAGACTAAGAAATGGACCTAGAAATGATTATCGCAAAATGAAGAAATGGCCTATAACTATCCAGAATTGACCATTACCTAAAGCGAAAATATACATGGTCAATAAATGGCAACTACATAGAAGTTAAATATGGAATAAAATCAAGGATAATAGGGCTTAAACATTGATCAATATATTGGAAATTGACCCGGTACTGTCTAATTATTATTATACCATACTCGGCTAAAATTAAACTGTGCTACAAAATTTATATCTATCTTTTTTTCAATCAATATTATTATAAGAGGTTAATTAGTAAAGAAATAAACATAAATTAAGGTTGATTGCCCATTAGTTAGACACTTCCTGGATGGGTTGATTGATCAACTTAGGGATTTAGCAACTACTACACTGTCTAATTTCTAGGCAAGGCTGGTACAACAATCTAGGTCTAGTTTAGGGCTACTGTACTAGTCTATTAGATGGAAAATTATGTGCTTTTGCACACTTGATGCCATTTACCTGATTATGCCAATGTAGTAGCATAGGACTTGGAGGGCCACTACACTAGTTTGTT
>CANXYI010747719.1:0-16867 GCA_948208565.1 Hura crepitans | reverse complement strand
TATATATATATATATATATAATCATCAAGTTCTCTCTTTAGGAAAATTCAATAAGTACAAAAGAGCAACATGAATCTGTCCTTTATTCTCTGTTCTTCCAAACATGTATCTTATGTTTGGTGTACATACAATACCTTATTTGCATGAATAATGTGCATGCATTTATATTGCCAAGTCATTCAGCTATACCTACGTCTTTAATTAAAACTCATGTTTTCATCCCTCTAGTTATGCCTATATAATAAACATATATTATAGCATGCAAGGTACACATGCATTTTCTCTAATTCAAAGTAAACATATGTATATCATTATATCCATTCCATTCGATTAAAAAGGAAAAATGTATAATTTCTAAGTTCCTTTCTTTTCATGCACACATACAGTCTAAAATTGAGCTTGTTTATTTCATCTAAAAGAAATACAAGTTTAAACATGCCACTTCTTTACAAGTATAAAAGCTCCCATTTTATTAATTAGGCATAAAATTTTTATTTATTCATTAATGGAAAATGATAACACCACTTTCAAATAAATATGTACTATTCACAAAATCATATAATTAGCCTATGAATTATCAATTCAATCAACCTAAACACTAGTTAGATACACTTTCAAATTTCATAACAAGTGTCACAGGTATGAGCACTAATATTAGTATTACAAATCTTTATAACACCATTCAAGTATTCCCATAGTAGAACTCATTGAATTATTCTCCCATGTGACTTAGAATTCATTTTATTACTATACTTAATTAATGTATGATGCTAATTTCTTGCTTTGTCCCAAATTCAAGTTTTAACAAATGGGTTATCAACTTCTTCTATAAAAAAAATTTAGAATACGCTACTTGATTTTTATACATCTCTTTTTCCTAAAATATTTAACTCCACTTTTATTCATCATTTTCTATTTTATCCTTATTTACATAAAACTATCTAGTTCAAATTCATCCTTTTACATCATCCTTTAATTAACATCTTTAAAATTAAAAAGGTACAATGATTTTGGCCTTATTTTGAGCAGAATACTAACTTGTATACATGGAAATACCTCTTATTCACTAAGGACTCATGGTTTATTATTTGCATTGAGCATCCTTGTCATTGCCTAAAACAACAATAGCTATTTGCAACAAATCTCTTGGTTTTCTAAATTATGACTTGAATGAGGTATACTACTGAATAGGAAATGGCATATTACTTATGCTTATGCATCAAATAAAATTGCAAAAGCCGCAGGCATTAGATACCCAACATAGTTTAATAATAAAAGGAAGTATTTTGCCAAGCTATCAAGATAAATAAGAAAATGACTTTAACTCTTCATCTTAACATTGACCCTTTACTCAATTAATAAATTATCTATCAGTAACAGTGGTAGATTCCTTACCATTTCTGCTGAAATTTTCTTATAATCCATTGCCAATTTTGAATAGCATGGCCACCAACACATTGAACTTTAAATTACAGGCCTAACTATTCTTAATCCCTTCTATTGTTACCAAAACTTGCCCTTCATTTCCCTTTTCAATGGTTCCTTCGAATTAATAGAAAATGATTATAAATAAGAAATTATGTCTATAATCAAGTTGATAGTCAAAATTGTACTTAAATGAATGTAATTGAAATAAAATCTTACTTATCTAATCAAGAATCTGAGTTCTCGCTTGCTATCAAAGAAATAGTCTTTCCTGTTTTCATTTTTTGATTAAATCATCTCCACTCTAACAAGAACTACCTATCAAACTGGAGGATATTTGAAGGAAGTTTTGAGAAATTTCCTTGATTAACACTTAATACCTTTTAATTTATGCTCATTTATAGAAGCTAAGAGAGTTTCTTTTTTTCGCTTTTTCATTCTCGGCTATAAACCCTCGAAATAGTAGCTACAGTCTACTACATATTTAGTAGTAACTCACTGTATAATACCAGTCGTTGCTTTGTCATTTCTTTTCTTTAGATCCTTGGAAATGACTAAACCTAACAACAATCTTGGGATTTTTAGAAATAAAAACAAGAAGATTTCCTCTATTCCAATAGCTCATTTAGCTCTCTAATTTAAAGATAATTTCGATGATAAAAATTGTGTTATCTCTTACCTATTTCGTACTCCAAACTCGAATAACGAGTGACATACAACCAATATCTGAACTATACTATACGAAAACGCATAGAAGAATTAAAAACCTTTCTTCTTATTAAAACATAATTCACATGTTTAATTTGATAAACGTATGAATTAACAAAAATAATTTTTGGGTGTACTAATTGGGGTCCCTATGTTGAAAATCTAGCAACATAATGGCTGCACCAAGATACTATCCCAAATAGTAACCTATCAAAATAAGCACTTCTAGAATTTCTCAACACATCCCAGTAACTCTTGGGTCTATCTGGTCCTCTAACAAATCATTACAAAGTAACACAACTCAACATAAGTCATTCAATCTCATGAAAGCTTTTAAAGAAAATGAAATGAAAAATCAGTTTAATAAGTTTTACAAAACATAATTACATAATACAGATTAGGCCTAATCCCTTGTTTTTCACAAGAGTGCTATCAGACTAATTACATTACCAAAAATTATACAAAAGAAAATTAGAATACCCCAAAAGGTGGTAGCTTCTTGATCTCCTGTGATACTAATTTGACTCTAATATGTGTTCCTTTAACCTACGCATCGCAAAAATAAACATGATGCACTAAGCTTTCGCTTAGTGGTGAATCCAACATAATATATGTTTTATGTCATGCAATAATGCATTACACACAAAATTTACATTTTTATGATAAATGGCGATAAAATAAAAACATATATTGCAATAACATCAACATAGTTCTATTATTACCTCCTACATACAATTATAGTCTTAATTTGATATTTCAAAGTAACTAGGATAGCAAAAATATTAGAAGAAAGTGTTAATGTATATAAAGGTAAATTTTAGCCTTTACAAATTTTTATTCAAAATTACATGCCCACACCTATAAGACAATGACTAAATAGGATAATAGGATGACATAATGCCCGAAGGCCCAAGATAATGCCATATTAGTTTAGTTAATCAAATAAAACAAATCATTGATCCATGGTAGAAGGTATTTGTTCAAATAGATTATCCTTTTTCTTGACAAACAAATCATCAATCCATGGTAGAGGGTATTTGTTTTTTATGGTAACTTTGTTCAACTATCTATAGTTAACATATAACCTTAAAGAACCATCATTCTTCTTGACAAATAGAATCGATACTCTCTAAAGTGAAACACTTGGTCTGATAAAACCCTTATCTAGAAGCTCTTGCAATTGCAACTTCAACTCTTTTAACTCTATAGGAGCTATCTTGTATGGAGCTATAGAAACTGGTGTTGTGCCTAGCTACACGTCAATACCAAACTTTAGCTACCTTTTTGGTGGTAAACCAGGTAGCTCTTCTAGAAAAACATCTTTAAACTCTGATACAACAGGTATCTTGCTTACATCAGGCTCTTCTTTTCTGGTATCAATCACATGAGCCAAATATGCTTAGTAACCCTTTCTTATCAACTTTCTTGCCACAACTATAGAAATAACATTAGACATATAGTTTGATCTTTCACTTATAACTGCCACTTCTATGCCATCACTAGCTTAGAGTGTGAGTCACTTCTTCTTGCAGTCTATGATTGCAAGGTACTTGGACAATCAATCCATGCCCAAAATAAGATTAAACCTATAAAAAGGTAACTCAATGAGTTTGGCAGAAAAAGAATGCCCTTGTATTGATAAAGGACAATCTCTATAAAGTTTATCAATAATGACATGTTGGCCTATCAGATTACTAACCATCGTGCAGTGCATATATAAAAATGTGTGGACTCCGAGTCTATAAGTGCTACAGCATGTAAATCAAAGAGTTGAAAAGTACCCACTATAACTTCTGGTGTGTCCATATCCTCTTTGACCTAGATAGCATACTACTTGGCTAAAGCTTTGCTCTCTGTCTTATCCTTCTGTCTGCCCTTAGTTCGATCTCTAGTGTCTATCTAATCTCTCCTCTAAGAAGAATCTATAGGCTTCTTAAGATAATCCCTCTATAAGTGACCTTTAGAGCTATAACCCTAACATACTCCTTATAGAGTTTTCTAACATGTACCTTGATGATTCCTATTATAGTGCTCACATTGAGGCTAAGGAATACTACAGTTGCAGATCTTAAAGCACTCAAAGTCTGAGTTTGCTATCGGGACTATGCTTTAGATCCTTGCCTTGACTTTTGAGTCTAATATTGTTTCTAAGTTTGTTATTGCTTGGACTGGTCACTCTTATGTCTCTTATCAAATGTAGATATTGAATTGCCCTGACCTTGTCCAAAGAACCTCTTCCTTTGAAAGCCATCTCTTTTCTCTTGCAACTTGTGAACTAACTCCACTGACTGACATGTAGTAACCACAGTAGAAAAATCTCAAATTTTTATAAGAAGAATCTTGAGCATAATGTCAAGGTTCATCCCAATCTCAAACCTCATTGATATTCTTCTATGGCAACAACAACTCTAGCATACTTATTGAACCTATCAAACTCCTTCTCATACTCTAATACCATTTTGTTAGTCTACTTTAGATCTATAAAATCTTATCTCTTTAGATCCAGGTAATGCTCCATAATATACTTTTTCTTAAATTCTTAAAGAAAGAACTCCTATGTCAAATCTTCTAGAGCCTTATGCTCTATAATAGTCTCTCACCACTTAAGAGCTTTTTCTGACAACATAGAATTGGCACAATCTGCATACTCCTCCTGAGCATATCTTAACTGCTGCATAATCCATAATGTCTTATCTAACCAATACTCAGCTCTGCTGGATCTTTCCTGCTCTTCCTCTTTAAAAAGCTCAACTCCATTCTTTATCATTCTCTCAAATTAAGTTTTTTTGTATAGGTTGATGTTCTGGCTGAGCTGGTGGAGGTACTATCGGATGAATCACAGTAGCAGTTGTAGATACTTGTTTCATCGATTCCATCATCTGCTCAAACCAAACAGGCTACCCCTGTGGTCCTTGTATTATTTACCTAGCATCACTAGATGTCATAGACTCAGCCCTGGCAGCTCTTTATGGCACAGTAGTTGGAGCATAGCTCTTGACCTCCTCATCATCCTGAGGTGTACTTCGGCTCATCCTTAGATCTATAGGCAAAAGAAACATATTATAAGCCTCGATATGTATATTTTAGTGATGTACACTTTTTTAACTCCTATAACACTCTTATGTAACCCATAAGTATAACAAAATGCCAAAATTAAAAGCTCTAATACCAATAAATTTGACATCCCTTACCCATTTCGTACACTGGACCAAAATAAGGAGCAACACATAATCAATATCTGAACTACACTGTATAAAAACCCATATAAGAATTTAAAACCATTCTTCTTATTAAAACATAATTTACATGTTTAATTTGATAAAAATATGAATTATCAAAAACTGTTTATGGGTATACTAATTGGGGTCTTTGTGTTGAAAATTCAGCAGTATAACAGCTGTACCGGGACACTATCCTAAATAGTAACTTGTCAAAAAAAGCACTTCTATAATTTCTCAACATATCCCAACAACTCTTGGGTCCATCTGATCCTCCAACAAATCATCACAAAGTAACACAACTCAACACAAGGCATGCAATCTTAGAAAAAGCTTTTAAAGAAGATGAAATGAAAAGTTGGTTTAATAAGTTTTACAAAACATAATTACATAATACATATTAGGCCTAATCCTTCATTTTTCATAAGAGTGCTATAATACCAATTACATCACCACAAATTATACAAAAGAAAATCAGAATACCCTAAAAAGTGGTAGCTTCTTGATCTCTTGTGATATTGAGGCTTTAACTCTAATCTGTGTTCTTTTAACCTATGCATCGAAAAAATAAACACGATGTGCTAAGCTTTCACTTAGTGGTGAATCCAACATAATATATGTTTTATGTCTTGCAATAATGCATTACACATAAAATTTACATTTTTATGATAATAAAGATAAAATAAAAACATATATTGCAATAACATTAACACAGTTCAATTATTACCTCTTACATGTAATTGCAATCTTAATTTAATATTTTAAAGTAATTAGCATAACAAAAATATTATAAGAATCTATCAATGTATATAAAGGTAAAATTTAGCCTTTACATATTTTTATTTAGAATTACATGCCTATACCTATAAGACAATGACCAAACTAGATAATGGGATGACATAACGCTCGAAGGCCTAAGATATATGTACTCAAAGGCACTTAAGATAATTGTACCCGAAGGCACCCAAGATAATTGGACCCGAAGGCACCTAACAATTGCTATATTTCCTTAGTTGATCGATCAACCTATCTAGCCTAAGTTGTCTAAAAGAATAGGCATTAATATTTATTGTTCATTATATCTCCAAATCATTTATACACATTATACACATTTATCATAATTACTCATATAATCCAAGATTGCAATTATTAGCATATATATTTATCTCATATGTGCTTTATGCTTAAGAAACTCTTAAAGATGCCTAATATGATAAAAAAGATACATACGACCATTCGGCCAAACCAAAATTAAAAACCCCATATATGCATTATCCCATAAGTATACATATTTCCACAATACACACAATGAACATAACATTCTCAAATTTTATCATGCTAGCCAACATCATGACCATAAATTATCCATTATGCAACTCATTAAAAAAACATGCATTTAGGTCACAATAACACAACCTAAGGTTCATATCATTACACATAAACTCAAAATTTGGAATTAATGCCATTGAAAGTTTCGGCCGCTACTTACATAACTTCACAAGATATCAAATTATATCATCATGCTCAAAATCCATCAATCATATATCTCTACATAACAATCAAACATTCTTCATATCACAAATGGACCATAAACACACATACACATACACACACACACACATACATTGCATGTTCTGACCTCAACATCATTCATTCATTCACAATTCACTCAATTACACATCATATTAACTCATACATACTACATACATCACAATACATTAATTATACATAACACTCATTTATTACATAATGCAATTTCACCATAAATGCCATCTAAAAGTTAATGTTCAACATATATTTGGTTGGATTAACATACCAAAAATCAAGATACATTGTAATGATGTGATTACACTTTCTCCTTGCCCTTCGAACCTCCCGGTCTCTCTTTCTTTACATACATGTTATAGGCTCATTTTAAAAAATCCATAATAAATCCAACATAGCTCTAAAAATAAAAATAGCCATATGTATGTGTTGCTGGGCACCCGTAAAGTTTAGAAAAAATGTTAAACCTGAATAAAAACACTTAAATAAAAAATAAGTTACTATTCATCCATAGCTTAAAACTCAATTTCTCTTGATAAAAGCTTTTCTCTAAGGCTTTTAGCACTATAAACTCCCTTAGTCCATGATAACTTGATGTTTAATGGTGATTAAATGGTGTTAGTTTGGTGGAAGAGGAAGAAAAATAGAGGAATTTGGCCTTAGAGTTAGCATCGGCATAAGGGGGAAAGAAGGGGAAGAGTTCGGCTGATGGGAATAGTAATTTTAACCATAAATTAACCATTTTATATGTTTTAAGATGAATGGCCAAGATTAGGTTGGCCTAAGATCAATGGTCATCAATATTCCCTTATTTAAAAACCCTTTTAAAATCCATTTTTCACCATTCTAACCTCATTTAACACCACTTAAAAATCCAATAAACTTTTAAAATGTTATCCTTGAACCTCACAAAAATTCACATTAAAAAGCTCAAAAATCCGATAAAAACGTAATTTAATAACTTAGCTCGATTTAGTAAAAATACTTTTCGGCCTTTAAAAATTCTAATTTCAATGCCAATAGACTACTTGAAAGTTTTAAGTATCATGTTGTATTGATCTTGAATTATTTTAAGCAAAAATTAAATTATTTTATGGTTCAACTTTGCCTATGACACTGTTTATAGGATACTGCCGTAAAATCTTCTTTTGTATTTTTAACCATCCAAATGACTTTAGATTAACTCCAAAATTTGCTCGAAATTCTTTTATAATTAATACTTCTCATTGGTCTAATTAGTGTGACTCGAGTTTCGAGAAATACTATTCATCCCAGGAAGTACTATTCATAAAAGTCGAAATTTTTGGGACGTTACAAAAATACTCATTGTTATGGCCATGTTCCTATTGAATACTACAGTGGAAATTCTTCCCCATTTTTACAAAATTTGATCCATGACAATTTCCTCTAATTGTTGATTTCTATCTCCTTCACCTAGACTTAACCATTCTTCTTATTTTATCATCGCTTATTGTTATATTTGGACCTCTTCGACTCATCAATAACCCATTCCTCTTATCGAATGGCCTTGTCTTCACTTGTCACTGTAATCGCCCCTACATTGACTAAAATTTTGCTTCCTCCTTTTTCTTTTTCTATTTCAATCCTCTCTGTTTTTGTAGCTGCCCACTTAGGATATCTCTTTTCTTTTCATTATTTATTTCTTTTTCTTTCTTAATGCCTCTATCAACACTTCATATTCATAAGTATATACATCTTTTTCTAATTTTAAGACAAATTATCATTTGGTCCCTTTATTTCTTTTAATTTATTAAATTAAAAGCCTAATTTCGTCTTTTCAGGGTTTAAATAAATTCTTCATTGATTTATTCTCCTAACTCCATTTTGTTACCTTCCCTTTTTAATATAAAAATTAGGACTGTAACAACTTGAAAATCCCAACTCTCATGAATAGTACTTCTCGAGATGAATAATGCTTCCCAAAACACTAGTTGCATTAAGTGTATTAATAGGGAGTATTAATTATGAGAAAATTTTAGACAAAGTTTGAAGCCAATCTGAAGTCATTTGGATGGTTAAAAATGCTAAACAAGATTTTATGATAGTGTCTTGTGAATAGGAACATAGGTAAAGCTGAACCATAAAATAAATTAAAAGTTGCTAAAAAAATCTGAAAATGTTACAACCTAATATATAAATATTTTGAATATTCCATTGGCTTTGAAATCAGAATTTTCTAATATTACAAAATATTTTTCATTAATTTTTGGGAAAGAAAATATAGTAATTTTTTGGGTTTCCTTCATTTTTCGGGCTCAAGTTTTTAAGAGAATTTAGAGGAGGAATTTATCTAATTTTAGGGATAGAAATGAGGGAATCCTAATATTCTTGAAGGGGATAAAAATTTTATGAAGTTTTGGAGAAAATAATTTTTAAAAATTATAAATACCATTTCCCTCAATTTCCTTTCATTTCCATCCCAATTCCCCCTCTCTATTTCCCTTATAGCTGACACCCACCTTTTCCCCTTCTCTTCTTTTTCTTTCTTCCTACACTTAAACCCACCCTCAAAAACTTGTCTTGAAGGGTAGATCATCTCGAAAGGAACTCGTAGACACCAAGAAACCCGAATTTGGTGAAGTAACTCGGGAGGATTTGTAATTTCCCTCTCTAAGGTGAATAGTGCATATCTGATAATCGGGTAATTTTCTTTTAGTTTTAATATTTTTTCTAGGTTCCTCGAGTGCCCAAAAGAGTATATATAGGCTCATTTTGATTTTTAGAGTTTTTTATGATTTTATATGTTTTTTTTAAATCGTACCTGTTTGAATTCGTAGGCAAAAACTCGAACTGAGCTTCTTGAGGCAAGGAAAAAGCCTAAAAGAGCATCGAGTGTCTCAGATGACCTATCTCAATATGTGTAATCACCTTAAATTGAAGAGAATGATGAAGTTATCATTATGGCATTTAGACATAAATATGGCAATTAATGTAATAATGTGTAATAAATGCATTTTGGGCATGAATGATATTAATGCATGTAATGTGCTAGCCTAGAACTTATTATGTATATGTGATGCATAATTATGGTGAAATCAAATAATAAATGCATTATGTGAATTTATGCATTTATTGATGTTGTATGTAAATAATGTGCACAAGTGTGTGTGTTATTAATGGATGATAATATGTGCATTTATGTGGCATGAATGAGATGCTAATAATGAGAGTATGTTAGCCGAATGGTTATTAAATGATGGCATGCTCATATATGTAATAATATGACTATATAATGCCATTATACAATATTGATGTTATATGATCATGTATAATCGATTTGAAGTATATGGATGTGATATTGAGCTTCTAAACATGATTTATAATTGTAAATGTGTATGTTTTTGTGATTTAATAGCCTTGGGTATGTGGAGGCCGAAACTTCATGTATACAGGCCATATGGGCATTTTGTGATTTTTAACATGTGGATTTGTCTATAAAGCTTGCTTTAGCTTTGAATGCCTTTGTATATGTTTACATGTGACAAATAAAGGTGTGTATGTGCTCATAGTGGTGGCCGAATGCCATTTTGAATAGTGTATGATTTATTGCCATATAAATAGACATCAAATGTATACAAATCGCTAAATATTGATATTATATGTAAAATGACATGTAATATGAAATGTGATTATTATGCATACCCGTGATACATTAGATTTTATAAAGCATGTTAATGATGAAAGTAATGGTATGATATATGATTATGATGTTGGATGAGTATTATAGCTTTTACACCTAGGCAATGTGACTATTTGGTGTTAATAAGCTTTTGTAAGCCTAAATTGGCTATCTTATGAATGATATGATACATACTGCTTGGCATGAGTGTTTAGGCCTCGCTAATGTGCGAAATGGCCAATGTGATCAGTTTATGCAAGTTGAGACATAAAAAATGTTATATGTTAAAAATGATTAAAATGAGATAAATCAACAAGTTTAATGATGCCTATACAATTTGACAACCTAGTTTGTAGGTTAACCGATTAACTAGGATTTAGCAGTTGCAATGTTTACCTTCGGGTAAGAGACCTATGAGTTAATGTTAAGCATCAATAGGCACAAGGCCTTCGAGCCAATATTTTAGCACTTTTAAATTTGAGGCCTACAATCCAATGTGTTTAAATATCTACAAGTACGAGTGCCTTTGGGTATAATGTTTTATGCACAATTTGAGTGTGGGAGCACCTTCGAGTGTAATGTTTTAGCACTTTTGGGTGTAAGGACTTCGTGCCAATGATATTCGCTATCCAGCCATAGATAGTTGTCTTCTTAGTATAGGCATAAGTTGAACGTAAAATAATGGTAATTACGACTTAAGTGATGCATTCTATGTGACATTAATAATTGTGACATAATGGCGAGTTAAATCTATGAATATGATACATATGGTAATATTTGGAGCTTAATACTCATAAAATTGATGTATTGGTGTATATAGGGTCATAAAACCTGAACATGTGGTAATAGTGCACATGAATGGTTATGGTTCAAAATGTATGTTATTATACTCGCTACATGTGTAATTAAGTATGTGAATATTTTTGAATGATATATGAGTACATTATGCATTGGTATATTTCAATTATGTTAAGAGCAATTATGTTGTGATTATAGACATAATGTGGTTTACGTACTTTTAAAGGCAAGTATGTGCATAAAAAATGCGTAATGATGTGAGATTCATAATATGTGCATATGTGCGATGGTAAATATTCCACTTGACATATATTGCATAAATGCATTCTTAAATTGTCATAGTTAAGTTAAAGTGATTACACCACTAAGTGAAAACTTAGTGCATCGCCTGTTTGCAATGTATAGGTAACATAGTAGTAGATTAGAGTAAAAGCTTTTGCCCCACAGGAAATCACGAAGGTTGCCCATCTAGGGTACTTTTTGGTTTCATTTTTGTAAAATGATGTTGATGTAAATGTAGTTAGTGATGCTTTTGTGATTTCAGAGGGATTGGGCCTAATCTATAAACATGGGTCGATTTTGTAACTAAAACTATATTTATTGTAAAAGCTTTATATTTCTTGTATGACTTGTATGAAAACTCTTGATGTTGCATGTGAGAATGTTGATTGAGTTGAGCTTGAGGCTCTGTATTTTTTTTATGAGTTTGAAGGGTCAAGAGGACCCAATTGGAGTTGAGATTTACTGTATGTCAATAGAGAAGTGTTTTTAATAGGTTTACAATTTGGGAAAGTGTCCTGATATAGCCGTTATGCTACTACATTTTTGACATGATAATCCTATTAGTTACCTCATAAAGTGTTCCAAATGGTTTTTAGTGGTTTTACAACTCTATAAAAAATTATTTAATTATTAAAAGTTTTAATTTATTTAGGTTTTTATAGGTAGCAAAATCGAATATCGATATCTGTGCATGCTCCTTATTTAGGTCCAGTGTACGGATTAGGTAGAGTGTGTGACATTTGGTGGTATCAAAGTAGCAGATTAGAGTCAAAGCTTCGGCCCCATAGGAGATCACGAAGGCTACCCTTCTAGGGTACCTTTTTTTTTCATTTTTATAAATGATGTTGATGTAAATGTAGTTAGTAATGCTCTTGTGATTCCAGAGGGATTAGGCCTAATCTATAAACATGGGTCAATTTTGTAACTAAAACTATATTTATTATAAAAGCTTTATATTTCTTGCATGACTTGTATGAAAACTCTTAATGTTACATGTGAGAATACTGATTGAGTTGAGCCTGAGGCGATGTGTTTTTTTTATGAGTTTGAAGGGTCAGAAGGACCGAATTGGAGTTGAGATTTGTTGTATGTCAATATAGAAGTGTTTTTAATAGGTTTACTATTTGGGAAAGTGTCTTGATACAGTTGTTATGCTATTGGATTTTTGACATGATGATCCCATTAGTTACCTCGTAAAGTGTGCTAAATGTTTTTTAGTATTTTTACAACTCCATAAATAAAGAAATCATTTAATTAATAAAAGTTTTAATTTATTTGGGTTTTTATGGGTAGCAGAATTGGATATCAGTATGCATGAGCGCTCCCTATTTTGGTCCAGTGTATGGATCAAGTAGAGGGTGCAACATTTAGTGGCATTATAGTATATTTATATCATAACATTTTACATGTGGGGTTCGTAATCTATTTCTCTTACCTATAGATATGGAGATGAGTCACAGTATTACCAGAAGTGAAGAGGAAGAAGTAGAGAGCCATGCTCCTATGACTATTGGGCAAAGAGGGGCACAACTAGATATGTAACCTTTAGTGATACAGGACATGCTGCACATGGACAGTAGGGTCAATCGGCTTAGCCACTGCTACAATTGCTACAATACACACAGCTCCACCTCTAGTACCTCAAGAGGAGTAGGCTTTTCAAAAGATGTACATAGAACGATTATTAAAGAATGGAGCTGAGTACTTTAAGGGTGAGGAGCTAGATGAGTTAAGTAGAGCCGAGTATTAGCTAGATTAAATGCTTAGGATTATGCAGTAGTTGAAGTGTCCTCAAGAGAATTATACCACATGCATTACTTTTATGCTATCAGAGAAAGCTTTAAAGTGGTAGGAGGCCATTACAGAGCATAAGATGGCAGATAATCTTACATGGGAGTTCTTTCTTAAAGAATTCAAGAAGAAGTACATAACTGAGTATTATCTAGATTAAAAGTACCAGGAGTTTATGGATCTGAAGCAAAAGCATAGGTTTATATTTTAGTATAACAAGGAGTTTGCTCGCTTGAGTAGATATGCTAAGGTAGTGGTGGCTATAGAGAAAGATCGCTGCAAGAAGTTTGAGAAGGGGTTGAATCTAGATATTATGCAATAGGTTACTCCAATATGGATTAGGGATTTTTTAGCCTTGATAGTAGATTGTCATACCACAGAGATGGTACACTACCTGAGATAGAAGAGAGATAGCTTCAAAAAGAGGTCCTTTGGCTAAGGATAGGGTAGTTCTAGTTATTCGACTAATAAGAAATAGAAAGGGGGTCAATCCAAGCATTAATAGGGTAAGATTTTATATCGATCTCAGAGATTAAGATAGGTTTCTAGAGCATAGACTTACACCTTAGGCACTCCTAGATCTACGGCTAGTAGTGTTTTGACATTAGCTTGTAAGACTTGTCACAAGAAACACCACGATGTCTATTAGAAAACTATGCCAGGAGTTTGCTGGGGTTATGGCTCTAAAGAGCATTTTTAGAGAGATTGTCTAGTGACACCACTAGAGTCATCACAGATGAGAGATAAGAGAGACACTAGGAGTAGAGCTGGGGCTAGTTAGAAGGGCAAGTTAGAGAGTAGAGCTCCAGCCAGATAGTATGTTATACGGGCTAGAAAAGAGGTAAACGCCACAAATGTTATTGTGGGTACTTTCCATATCTTTGATTTACTTGCTTTAGCACTAATAGACCCAGGGTCCACACATTCATATATCTGCACCACACGAGTTATAGATCGGGGTTTAGAGTCAAATGACCTTGGTTTTGATACGATGGTTAGCAATCCTATAGGACAGCACACCATAGTGAGTAAAGTATACAAAGACTATCCTTTGTTAGTACAAGGACATGTTTTCTTAGTGGATCACATTGAATTGCCATTCAACGAGTTTAATCTTATCTTGGGGCATAGACTAGTTGTCTAATTATCATGTTATAGTAGATTGTAAGAAGAAAAGGATCATGTTACAAGCTAGTGATGGGTCAAAAGTGACAGTGATGGGTGAAAGATTAGATTGCATGGCTAATATAGTATCAGTAGTTATGACTAGAAGGATGATATGAAAGTGTTGTCAAGCCTACCTTGCATATGTGGTTGACACCAAAAATGAAGTATCAGAAGCAAGTTAGATTCCTATTATGGCTAAGTTTGGGGAAGTTTTCCCAGAGCAATTACCTGGTTTGCCACCAAAATAAGAGTTAGAATTTGGAATTAAGGTGATGCCAAGCATAGTGCCAGTTTCCATAGTTTCATATGGGATAGTTCCTACAGCACTAAAGGAGTTGAAGATACAGTTCAAGAGCTTCTTAACAAAGGTTTCATTAGACCGAGTGTTTCACTATAGGGAGCACTGATTCTATTTATCAAAAAGAAGCATGGATCTTTAAGACATTATATGGATTACAAGTAGTTGAACAAAGTCGCTATCAAGAACAATTACCCACTATAATGGATCTATGATCTTTTTTATCAGCTTAGAGGGGTAGGTGTCTTCTCTAAGATTGATCTTAGATCTGGGTAATATCAGTTGAGAGTGAAAGAGGTGGATATACACAAGATGACTTTTAGGACTAGATATGGTCACTATGAGTTCCTAGTGATGACTTTTGGGTTAACTAATGCACCGATGACATTTATGGATCTCATAAACTGAATTTTTAGGCCATTTCTAGATCAGTTTATAGTAGTCTTCATCGATGACATCCTTATGTATTCTAAGGACCAAGAAGAGCATGGTAAGCATCTATGAATAATTTTACAGATCTTGAGGGATGAGAAGCTCTATGCTAGGCTTAGCAAGTGTGAGTTTTGGCTAGAGGAAGTGTTATTTTTAGGGTATATAACATCAGTAGAAGGCATAAGGGTCAACCTTAGCAAGATTCAGGCTATAATGGAGTGGAATCCATCTAGGAATACAACTAAGATCAGGAGTTTCTTGGGTTTTGTCAGATATCATAAAAGTTTGTAAAGGGGTTTTCCTTGATAGCAATCTTTATGACACATCTTCTGAGGAAGGATGTGAAGTTTGAGTGGGATAGCAGATGCCAGAAGAGTTTTGATAAGCTCAAAAGTTTGTTGATCGAGGCTTTAATTTTGGTTTAGCCAGTGATAGGAAAAGAGTTCGCCATATACAATGATACCTTACTGAATAGGTTAAGATGTGTACTTATATAGGATGGCAAAGTTATTGCTTATGCTTCATGATAATTAAAACCTCATAAGAAAAACTACTCAACACATGACTTAAAGCTCGTAGCCATTGTGTTTGCTTTAAAGATATGGAGGCATTATCTTTATGGGGAAAAGTGCTATGTCTTCACTAACCACAAGAGTTTGAAGTATTTGCCGACATAGAAAGAGTTAAACTTGAGGCAAAGAAGATAGATAGAGTTGATTAAGGATTATGATTGCCTTATTGACTACTATCTTAGAAAAGCTAATGTGGTTACAGATGCCTTATACAGGAAGTTTATGTCAGCTTTGAAGGTGATTTGTGTTAGTTTGAAGCTGCATGATGATAGTGGTTTGTTAATTGAGCTGCAAGTTAAGCCAAGTTTGATGTAAGTAGTGAAGGATTCATAAAAGGATGATCATAAGCTTTAGAGTATCATAAGTATGATCTAAAAGAGGAAGTCTACCGAGTTTGTAATCAAGGAGGATAGTTATTTGTATTATCATGAGTGCCTTTATGTGCTAGATAGTGAAAATGTAAGATAGTAGTTTTTGCAAGAAGTGCATAATACACCATATACTATATATCCTAGAAGTCCTAAGATGTACTGGGATTTTAAGACGGTCTATTGGTGGCCAGACATGAAGAGAGATATAGTTGATTATGTGACTAGATGTCTCACTTGTCAACAAGTGAAGGTTGAGCATCAATTTCCTTCTAGTTTACTATATCCTATAACAATTCTAGAATGGAAATACAATCGAGTCATTATGGATTTTATGATTGGATTACCGATGACCAATAACAAGTATGATTCTATTTGGGTGGTGGTCGATAGGTTAACCAAATCAGCTTACTTCATTCTAGTAAGAAAGGATTATTCCTTGGAGAAGTTACCTAAACTATACATTGATGTGATAGTTAGGCTTCATGAAGTGCCTTCTTTTATTATTTCAGATAGAGATCCCCATTTCATATCAAGATTTTAGAGGAAACTCCATAATGCTTTAGGAACTAGGCTTAGTTTCAGCACGGCTTTCATCCTTAGATGGATGGTTAGTTAGAGAG